>JAPVLO010002890.1:0-27624 GCA_027257055.1 Cephalopachus bancanus | reverse complement strand
ATTTTTTATTCTTTGTTTGTTTTGCTCATTTTTGTTTGTTTCATGTTTCTTTTGCATTTTCTCTTTTCTCTCTCTCTTTTTAATAACGTTTCTGTCTTGCTTGTTTCTGTTATTTTACTGATATCTCTTTTTTTTCTTTAGAACTTCTGTTTGTGTAGGGAAATTGTATATCAATAGTGAGGTTGGTTGGCTTGTGTGTTTATATGATTGCCTGTATGTTTTCGTTTTTTTAAACTCTTCTCTGTCTTTTCATCTCTTTTCATTTGTTAGTTGGTACGCTTGTCTGTCAACTCTCTTACTCTTCTCTCTCTCCACCTTCCTCTTCCCCCCTTCCTTCCTTGTTCCATTTTTTTCCTTTTTCTTGCCTCATTTTGCTTTCAGGGAGCAAACTTACACTGCACTGCATGGACTGACTGCAAGGCAGTGGACGGGGGATCCAGGGCTCCCATACATCTATTGGTGGACACTGGGATCTGCAGCTAGGTCTTGAATCACAGATTCCCCCTCAATTAAATCTCAAAACTGCAAAAAAGTATAGCCCCCACCCACAGTCCAGCTTCAGAATTGAGCAGAGCTAGAGGATTCACAGAAAGAAGGAGATTGCTCAAACAGAAGTAAAAGCAGCCCCACCATCCCTGAACAACAGAATAAAAGAAGAGGGGGGGGGAAGTGGGGAGGAATATCTACACAAGTGAAGAAAAAATGAAAAGAAGAATACGGGTCTCACACAGATCCCTGGGAGGTCAGACATTGAGAAAACAGACTTCAGAATGCAAACAATGAAGAGCTCTGAGAATGATGGATTACATACTACAAACCTAGACATCAAGACATTAATAGACAGAATAAAAAGAATTGAGGAGAGACAAGGGAAAAATAAGAAAGAGCTGATAACTGAGATAACAGCAGTAAAGAATACTGTGATTGAAATAAATAACAAACTAATAAGCATGGAAATTAGAATTAGCCAAGCAGAAGAAAGAATCTCAGAGCTTAAGGACCGGAATATAGAGCTAAACCAAACTGTCAAAATCATAGAAAAGAAGCTTGAAAAGACTGAACAAAACCTTTAGGAGATGAGCGATTATTTCAAGAGGCTGAACCTAAGAGTAATTGGACTTCTTGAGGCAGAAAAAGACACAGAGACCACCCTGGAACAAACATTCCATGAAATCATTCAAGAAAACTTCCCTCATCTCATCAGTGATGCAAAAATTTAAAGACAAGATATCCAGAGAACACCTGTAAGACAGCAAATGAGAAGGACAACTCCCAGACACATAATAATTCACCTAAGCAAAGTAGGTATAAAAGAAAATATCCTAAAGGCAGTAAGAGGAAAAGGTCAGACACCCTACTGGGGTAGACCAATAAGAATAGTAGCAGACTTATCTACAGAAACACTCCAGGCTAGGAGAACTTGGAGCCGAATCTTCAAAGTTCTCAAAGATAAACAATTTCAACCAGAAATAACCTACCCAGGTAAGCTACACTTCATCAGCAAGGAAGAAGTAAAATCTTTTCCAGACATTCTTTCCCTCTAGACCACCTCTACAAGAAACACTTAAGAAAACATTAAACGCAGAAGAAAAGGAAAAAAGAATGACAACGTTCTTCAAAAGAGCGCAGGAAAAAAGTTGAAATCACACATGAATCAACCCCAAAAAATCAAAAGAGGGACAACAAACAGGAACAGCAACAACTCTATAAGAACCTTATGACAGGGATAAATCCTCACACTTCATAATTGGCCTCAATGTGATAGGACTAAATGAACCAATGAAAAGACATAGAATGGCAAATGGATGAAATATCACCAGGCAATTACACTGAGATACCATATGAATCCAGTCAGAATGGCCATCATCAATAACAAAAAATAACAGATGCTGGAGAGGATGTGGCGAAAAGGGAACACTTCTACACTTTTGGTGGGAATGCAAATTCATACAGTTTCTGTGGAAAATAGTGTGGCAATACCTAAAAGTTCTAAAAATCGGCCTTCCATATTACCCCGCAATCCTGCTACTGGGAATATATCCCGAAGAACTCTCATCACTCTATAAAAAAGATACCTGCACATGTATGTTTATCACAGCAATGTTCACAGTAGCAAGAACATGGAACCAACTGTGTTTTCTGTCAAAAGACGATTGGATAAAAAAATGTGGTACATATACACTGTAGAATATTATGCAGCCATAAAGAAGAACAAAATCATGAACTTTGCAGCTACGTGGAAGGAATTAGAGTCTGTAATACTGAGTGATCTTTCACAGAAACAAAGAAATGACTATTACATGTTCTCACTCATAAGGGGACCTTGAACAACTATCACAATACTGTAACAAAAGGATTGACTGTAGTGGTAAACTGCAGAGGGGTGGGGGTGGGAAGGTGGGTCTGTCAGTAGTGGAAATCTGCATGGGGAAGGGAGGGCACACCTCATCAACAAGGGTACTTGCACAGTGAATAATTGTATACCTAACCCTGAAATGTTCCTAACAATTTTAAAACAAAAAAATTTTTAAGTTAAAAAAAAATAATATAGGATGGCAAACTGGATGAAAACATAAGATCCAGTAATTTGCTGCTTCCAAGAAAGTCACCTCAAAGGATACCCACAGATTCAAAGTTAGAAGAGGGAAATCAAATTTTTAGTTGAACAGATCACAAAAGAAGGCAGGAGTCATGATCTTAATATCAGACAAAATAACCTTTAAGCTATCAAAAATTTAAAAAGATAAGGAAGGACACCACATAATGATATAAGGTTCAATCTATCAGCAATAAATATCCATCCTAATCATATATGCACCTAACACAGAAGCACCAGGTTATGTAAAGCAGTTTCTGATTAAACTAAAAAAAAATTGACTCTAACACTATCACAGTGAGGATTTCAATACCTTAATAACAGCCCTAGATAGATCATTGAGGCAAAAAGTCACCAAAGAGATCTGGAACCTCAACTTGGTGCTTGACCTAATGGACTTAGTAGATACTTACAAAACACTCTACCCAACAACCACATAATATATATTCTGCTCGTCACCACATTGAATGTACTCCAAGATCGACCACATACTTCTCCATAAATCAAGCATAAACAAATCTCACAAGATTGAAATCCTGCCATGCACCTTCTCAGATACAGTGGCATAAAAATAAATATCACCACCAACAAAATTCCCCCCAAAACCACAAGCATATGGACACTAAACAGCATGATGCTCAACAACTCCTAGGTCATCACAGAAGTCAAAAGAAATGAAAAGATTCCTGGAAATAAATGAAAATGAAACATCTTACCAAAACCACTGGGATGCCATGAAAACTGTACTAAGATGGGAATTTATGTCTCTACAATCACACATCAAAATAATAGAAAAAGGACATGTTGACAGCCTAGCAGATCACCTAAGGGAGCTCCAAAGACAAGTCCACCAAAACCCTAACTTCAGTAGAAGAATCTGGATCTCCAAAGTAAAAACTCAGATATGGGAGATAGAAGACAAATATGTTATTAAAAAAATCAGCAAAACCAAAAGCTGGTTCTTTAAAGGATAAACAAGATTGATGGAACCCTAGCCAAAAAGACCAAGAGAAAGAGAGAAATGCCAAATAAACACAATCAAAAATGCAAAAGATCAAGTCACAACTGACCCTGAAAAACAAAAGAATATCAAAAATTACTATGCACACCTGTATAGAAACAAATCCAATAACCTAAATGAAATGGAAGACTTTCTAACATAACAACCTCCCAAGGTTAAAGCAAGAAGAAACCAAGACCCTAAATAGGCCAATAACAACCCAGGAAGCTGACTATGTCCTAAGAAAGCTACCTACAAAAAAAGCCCTGGACCAGATGGCTTTCCAGCAGAATTGTAAAAACCACACAAGGAGGAGCTGATACTAATCCTATTGAAAGTATTCCTGTCAATCAAGAAAGACAGAACTCTTTCCAAATCATTCCATGAAGCTAACATCACACTGATATCCAAACTGGGTAAATATCCAACAATGAAAGAGAATTTCAGGTCAATATCCCTGATGAAATAGATGCAAAAATTCTCAACAAGATTCCACCAATCTGGATCCAACAACACTTTTCAAAAATTATCCATCATAACCAAGTAGGCTTCATTCCTGAGCTGCAGTGCTGATTCAACAACTGTAAGACCAAAAATATCACTAAATACATCAACATATGCTAAAACAAGAAACACATGTTTATATCATTAAATTCAGAAAAAGTTTTCAATAAAATCCAGCATCGCTTCTTCATAAGAACCCTCAAACACCTAGGCATAGATGGAACATGCTTCTAAATAGTAAGAGCTGTGATAAACCCATAACGAACATATTGTCAATAGATAGAAATCGGAAGCATTTCCCCTGAAAACTGGAATAATATAAGATTGTCCACTCTTACCCCTTCTGTTCAAGATATTGTTGGAAACGCTAGCTATATCAATTGGACAAGAGAAATAAATCAGGGGCTTCCAAATAGAAAAAGAAGTCTTTACCCCTCTTTGCAAATGATATGATCCTATACCTTGAAAATCCAAATGAATCTGTCAAAAACCTCCTTGCCCTGTTAAAGGACTTTGGGAAAGTCTCATGGTACAAAATAAACATGCAAAAGTCAGTCACATTCTTTTACACCAACAACAAACAGGCAGGAAAACAAATAAAAAACACAGTCCCATTCACAATTGCCACAAAAATAATATGACATATCTTGGCATCTTCTAACCAGAGAAGTGAAAGATTTTTACAATGAAAATTACAAAACTCTTCACAAAGAAATCAAAGATGACACAAACAAATGGAAAAAAATATTCCATGCTCACGTATTGGAAGAATTGACTTTGTTAAGATGTTTATCCTACCAAAGGCAATCTATAGGTTCAATGCTTTACCCATTAAATTACCAATACCATCCTTCTCATACCTGGAAACAACAATACAGACATTCATGTGGAAATAGAAAGTAGAAAGGCGATAGCCAATGGGTGACTGGAAGAAAATGAGTGTCGAATGTGTATATAACTTTAGTTTTAAAATATGAAAAATTTCTAAAAATCTATTGTACAACAATGTGAGTATACTTAACATCACTGAACTGTACACTTAGAAAGGGTCAAAATGACTTTTTAAAAAAGAGGAAGCATAGGAATAAATCTTTATAATCTTAAATTAGTTAATGGTTTCTTAGATATCACACCAAAAGCACAAGAAAGAAAATTTAATAAAATAAATAAATTGACTTTTCATTTAATGAAAAGTCAAAACTTCTGTGTTTTAAAGAGTGCTATCACAAAAGTAAAGGACAGACAATGGAATGGGAGAATATTTTTGCAAATTATATCTTGGAAGGATGTTTATCTAGGATATGTAAAGAATTTTTACAATGCAATAATAAAAGACAAAGCAGTTTAAAATGAGCAAAGGTTGAATACACATTTTTCCAAGGAAGATATACAAATGGTCCATAAGCACATGAAAAGAGGCTTAACATCAGGGAAATACAATTCAAAACTCTAATGAGATACGACTTCAGAACCACTGGGATCACTATTATAGAAACGACAGATAACAGCAAATACTGGGTAGAATATGGAGAGAAATGGGAACCCCTATACATGGCCAGAGAACATACACAATGGTGCATCTGCATTAAAAATGGCCTGGCACCTTCTGAAACGGTTAAGCATAAAGTTTCCACAAAACACAACAATTCTTCTCTTTGGTATATAGCCATGAATAGTACAATCATACATACCCACAAAACCTTATACACAAATGTTTTTAGCGGTACTACTCATAATAGTCAAAAAGTGAAAACAACCCGTGTCCATCAGCTGATGAATAGATTAACAGATTTTAGTAAATTCACCCAATGAAATATTATTCAGTAATTAAAAGTTTTGATGTAATTACACATGTTAAAATGCAGATGAACTGTGGAAATATTATTCTAAGTGAAAGAAAAAAGACATGAAAGACCAACATTTTATAGTTCTTTTCACATGGAAAACTATGTCGAAGTAAAGCAGCAGTTGCTTAGAGCTGGGCATCAATGGGGGACCGAGGCGATAACTAAAGCATATAGGGTTTGTAGTTGAGGTGAGAAAATGTTCTAAAATGTATTGTGGTAATGGCTGCAAATTCTGTGGGTGTACTTAATAGGTGATAGTTGCAAATTCTCTAAAAATCATAAATTGTATAATGTAAATGAGTGAAAGTGTACTATTTGAGTGTCTTAAGGCTTTTATTTTTAAAAGGAGCTGAAGCAAAATATTGAAATGTTCACATTGTCCCCTGATGAACATAGATGCAAAAATTTGCCACAAGTTTCTAGCAAATCAGATGCAACAACACATCTCAAAAACAACCAACTAGGCTTCATCCCCAGGATGAAGGGTTGGTTAAACACACATCAACAGGTGTAAAAACAAGAACCACATAATTTTATAATTAGATGTAGAAAAAAGCTTTCAAGAAAATTCAGCATCCCTTCTTGATAATAACCCATGAACACCTAAGCATAGAGAGAACATACCTCAAAATAGTAAGAGCTATCTATGGTAAACCCACAGCCAACATAATGCTAAATGAACAGAAATTGGAAGCATTTCCCCTGAAAACTAGAACAAGACAATGCTGCCCGCTCTCACCCCTCCTATTCAGCATAGTATTAGAAGTCCTATTAATAGAGCAGTCAGACAAGAGAAGGAATTAGGGGTAACCAAATAGAAAAGAGGAATTTAAGTCATCCCTCTTTTGTGATGACATGATCCTATACTTTTAATCCCAAGAGAACCTATCAAAGATCTCCTTGCACTGAAAAAGGACTTTGACAAAGTCTCAGAGCACAAAATCAATGTGCAGAGTCACATTTTTATATGCCAACAATCAACAGGCAGAGAACCAAATAAAAAGCACAATTCCATTTACAATAGTCACAAAATAGAAAAATACCTTGGCATCTCTCTAAGCAGAGAAATGAAAGACACTGACTATGAAAACTTTAAAACACTGCTCAGAGAAATCAAAGACAACAGAAACAAATGAGAAAATATTCCATGCTCACAGATTGGAAGAAACAGCATTGTTAAGATATCCATCCTACCCAAGCCAATCTACAGATTTGATGTAATACCCATTAAATTACCAAAATCATTCTTCTCAGACTGGGAAATGACAAAACATAAATTTCAAATGGAAACATAAACAACCACGAATAGACAAAAAAAAATCCTCAGTAAAAGAAACAAAGTGGGAGGTATCACACTTCCAGACTTTAAACTTAATTATAAGGCTACAATAATCAAAACAGACGGGTGTTGGTGCAAGAACAGACAAATAGACCAATGGAACAGGATAGAGATTCCAGAGGCAAAACTTCAATTTCTCAACCAATTCATCTTTGACAAAGCTCCATCAACAACCACTGGGGAGAAGAAAACCTATTCGGTAAGTGGTGCTGGGAAGCTGGCTGGCCACAGGCAGAAGAATGAAACAGGACCCTTACCTATCACCATACGCAAAAATCAACTCTAAATGGATCAAAGGCCTAAACATACAACCTCAAGCTATAAGAATCTTAGAAAATGCAAGAGACATACTTTCAGAAATTGGAGTAGACAATCAATTCTTGATCAAACCCCAAAAGCCCATGTCATAAGAGAGAAGATAGACAAGTGGAGCCTCATCAAACTGAAACGCTTCTGCAAAGCAAAAGAAACCCTCAACAGAGTGAGGCCTGAGCCCACAGAATGGGAAAATGTATTTGACAACTGTGTATCTGACAAAGGCCTAACATTCAGGATCTACAAGGAACTGAAATGTGTCAAAATGAAAAAACAAAACAAAACAACCCTATTAAAAAGTGGGCAAAAGATATGAAGATACTTCTCAAAAGAAGACATACAAGCAGCCAACAGACACGTAAAAAAATGCTTAACCTCACTAGTCATCAAAGAAATGACAATCAAAACCACACTGAGATACCACCTAACTCCAGTCTTTAATGATGGCCATCATTAATAACTCAAAATACAACAAATCCTGGAAAGGATGCAGAGAAAAGGAAAAATTTCTATACTGTTTGTGGGAGTATAAATTAGTATAGCCTCTGTGGGAAACAGAGCGATAACTTCTAAAAGATCTAAATATTGGACTTCCATACTACCAAGCAATCCCCTTTCTGGGAATTTACCTGGAGGAACTCAAATCATTCTACAAAAAGATACTTGCACATATATGTGTATTGCAGCACTATTTACAATCTCAAAAATTTGGAAACAACTGTGTTGCCCATTGTAAGAAGACTGGATAAAAAAGATGTGGTACATATACATGATGAAACATTATATAGCCATAAAGAAGGACAAAAGTATGGACTTCACAGCAACTTGGTGGATTTAGAATTTATCGTACTTAGTCATCTATCACAGAAACAACTGAATGCCACATGTTCTCACTCATAAAGTGATCCTGAACATTTATCCTCATACTACAAGAAGGGGATTGGCAGTAGCAAGACATTGCCGGGGAGGGGGCATATATCATCAATGAGAATATCTGATCCCAAACCAGGTGAAGTGAGGACCAATGGGAGAGCCAAACTTCACCTGTATGATGACCACTTCTGTTCCTAATCCTGAATTGTACTCCACAGCTTTAAAATTTTTAAAAAAAATGCTCATGTTGCCTACATCTAGGTAATGTCCGTATGGATTTCTAATATATTTTTCTATATGGTTGAAACACTCCTAATAAAATTATTCATTTTCTTCAGAAAAAAAGAAAAGAATGGAGTGGATGTGAATGTAGGATGTCTTGTATCTATGGGCACCTGATGTTGGCTTCCATTAGTGAGGAATGCAGGGAAAGTCATGAGATGGGGCAGGATCTGGTATGCCCAGCTGGTGCAGGTGAACACAACTTGGTCCCAGTGGCAAGACTGTGTGATTTGTGATTTGAGGCTCTCCTTTGGCACATTATGATGGAGAAAACCTGCACTGAGTTTGTTCCAAACTATACCAACAGATTGCAAAGGATGGAACAACTTATTGTGACTAATTCCTCTACTGACAAGTATTAGGAAGCTTACCATCCTATCTTCACATGCGAGTTTTCAGAGAAAATCTTTCAATCCTCCACATACGTTACACAAATGTTGTGCGCTCAGTAGTAGCCCCTGAAACACAACTTTGGAACAAACTAGTCCAAAGAACAGTCCAAGGAAGGACTATGGCATGAGAGGTGGAATTTGTCCTTCAGAGGACTGAGATTGGGATGGAAAATGAGCTGTCGGTTAGTACAGCCTAAATCACGACACATCTGCCTAAAACAAGCTCAAAGGGCATGGGGCTGCACACAGAGCACCTTGATGATAACATTACTCAGATTTCATGGAAATGGCATATCAAGTTCTCACTGGTGATGTGCCAGCATGGTGGCAACTCTTGAGAGCCTGAACCCAGTGATGGCTGAAGACTGAGTGACAGTAGAATCAGGCAGGCCTGGCAGAGCATTTTCATTACCAGGGCCTGGTCTCACTCACTGAAAGTTTCCCAGGAGATCACAGCTCCTTTCAGGATTGGTTGTCCAGTGGCAAAGAGAGAGGTGAGAGGCCTCTGGAACCAATCTGCCTGGTGCTGACCAGGCCTCACTGTTCCTGGAGTGTGACCTTCATCAGCCTCACTCCTCACAGGCTTTCTGTGGAGACTCAGTGAGTTGTCAGGGAGGTGAAGCCCACAAGATTGCATGCAACACACATTGAGCACCTGCTGTGTGAGCATCATGATCTCCCATGAGACTGGATGCAGTGACATCATAGGCTTTATAGGTGCTGTTTCACCTGTTTATTACCTTATTCATATCTTACATACTGTGTGTGTGTGATGGAGGTGTGTTGCCACTAGGAAAATGTTGAACCCTTCCTTCTTTCGGCTGGTTCTGAAACATGGTTTCTGAGTACCAGTCAGGAAGGAAGTTCCTGAGATGATGAACCTGTTCCTAGTCAGATTGGGATGCTATGACAAACTACATAGACGAGGTGGCCTATCAACAACAGAAATGAATTTCTCACCATCTGGAGGCAGAAAATCAGAGGTCTGGGCATCAGTGTGGCCAGGTCCTTTTTAGGATTCTTTTTCTTGCTTGCAGATGGCCGCCTTCTTGCTGTAGCCTTTGGTGGCAGAAAGAAAGAGAGCTTTCTCTCTTCTTCCTCTTATCAGAGCACTAATCACTTCAAGAGGGCCACGTTCTTGTGGCTCTTCTAACACTAATCACCTCTCCAAGGCCCCACCTCTGAATACCATCACATTGGGGTTAGGACTACAACACAGGAATTTTGAGGAACACACGTTCAGTCTATAAGGGCCCTCCAGTCAGCCTCACGGTGCAAGTTCAGGGACAGCTTGCAGGGTTCAGGCAGGGCACAGAGAGGGAGGAAGCATGGGTTCTGCCTCCTCCAGGAACCATGCAGCCAAAACAGAGATGACGGGGCAGATCATAGCCTAGTGGGTGAGGGCAGCAGGAGCCCAAGGTGCCACTAAGACAAGGCCCATCCCATTTCCAAGGCCCACTCATTCCAGGGATGCAGTAGGTTCCTTTGAAATGTGACTCTAAACGTTTGCAAACCCTGAAAGAGGGATATATTTCCCATCTCCCTGAGTGCAGAGGAGTCACGTGACTGGCCCACATCAGGCACCAGTGAATACAGAGTCACGGCCCTTACCTTCACTCCCTACACTTTTCCAAGTGCCTCAATTATGCTGAGCTGGACCCCAGGAACATAGAGGGTGGGGGAGGTGAGGATGCCTACTCACCACCCATGATGAGCTGCCTGGTGGGGTGTTCCAGAGGCTTCCTGAACTTAGGAGCAGGGTGTACAGCCCCACAGTATGGTGCCTAAGTTGAGCACATGCTCTGAGGCCTTCTGGATGTGGAGACTGACCTGGAAATGGAGATGGTGGCACCCAATAAAAGCACCCACAGGGTAAATGGTCCTTCACAGGGGCCACAGAGGGCAGGCAGGACTTGGGCTATGCACAAGGACAGGAGAAGAAAAAGGCAGGGGGATGTCTGTAAGGCCAAGTGGCGAGTTCCAGGGAGTATGTGAAACAAGAGGGTCCAGACATGCTGCCCTTTGACATCCAGCAGAAGGGCCAGGCCACTGTATTCCTGAACGATTCTCCCCACCTGCCGCCCCTCTCTCCCATCACAAAGACCACAGCTCTGCATGCTGGGCAGGGCTGGGGCAGACACTCTGTGAGTCACAGACATCCTGACCTGACATGGGCCCTAGAGAAGGAATCAGAACTCAGAATGAGGAGGAAGGCCTTGGCCAGGAGGGAATGAGGGCAGATATGAGGTCATGTCTCTGAGAGGATGGGAGAATCTGAGAGGGGGCTAGGGAAGAGTGCAGAGGTCGGCCACACACAGTGGTTGAGGGAGTTGCCCGGAGTTGGGAGGATGGCTGGGAAAGAGCAGCTGTTCTCCCAGGCTCAGCCCCTCCCTGATCCCTCCTCTTCTCATCACACCTGCTCCAGCAGGTGAAGACGTGTCCCTTCAGACAAAACCCAGTCCCAACTTCAGGCAGCCTCCACACAACAAATGCCGCCTTCCAGGCAGCCCCTGCTTGACCTGTGGGGTCTCGTGCCCATGACCAGCAGGATGACGCTCATCCACCACCCTTCAGCATGTTCGATCTCCCACCTCCTGGGACCATCTTATACTGAGGTTCACCAGCTCCTGGCCGGTGTGCTATGCCTACGGCTGTTAGTAGTAGTGCGATGGAAAGGAGCTGTTTTAGATGCCGATACCAATGTACATTACATCAACTCTGCAGAAGTCAGGCACCTGAGGGGAGGCAATAGGAGTTGTGCGAACTTCTGGCAAGATCCCAAGGGTCCCTGAGGCCAGTCCCCACAACCACGGCAAGATGGGTCTTCCTCAATCTAGTGAACTGACCCTTGCTTGCCCAGAAATCTCACAGGTACTTCTTATCTCCTGCCTAGGTCATATCCCAACATGCCCAGGTGGGCAGACGCCTGCTTATTCCCTCAGTCCCATGCCCCTTTTTCTGTCCTGCTGAGGATAAAGGTGGAGTTATCATCCCCTCCATTTTCACACGCACCAAGCCTGGAAGATAGTAGCCTCCGTATTCAGGTCAAGAGTGGTGTCCTCACAAGCCAAGACTTTTCTCTTGGCAAAACCACACACTTGGGAAAAGCCCTGGCTGGGATTAGGAGAGGTCCAGCCCTGACACTAGCCTTCATGGAAGCAGAAGAAGCTGCTCAGAGCACAGTGCTATCTCTAGGCACCGAAAAAATATGGGTATGTGACATAGAGAGCTGTATGGCTCATAGTAACTTTCCATCAAGACTGTTAAGGGCTGCAAATACTGACAGGACAACCCAGAGAAGACCTCATCATAGGTGAGGCCTTGAGAGTTGGTGCTAGAGGGTCCCTGAAATAAGTCAGAGTCTATCAGTGCAAGGTAGCCAGCCTATACCTCCCCTAACCCCAATCATGCCCTAACCATAACCATGAAGAAGGACACATCCCTGTGGATCCCAGGACTGGGCCCCTACCGGACCCTAATGCCCTCATTTCCCCAATCCACTGAGCATAACAGAGGCAGCCTGCGACCATTTGCCAACACAACTACCTTTATTCACATCTATGCACAATGCCCAAAGATGGGCTCCCCACTCCCTCCCCAGGTCCTTCACCACCCCTGGAGCTGCCCTCCCCCTTCCCCCAGTGGCTTCCCACCCCAACCCACTGAGACCCAGCTAAGTGGGCATTCTGTGAGGGGACCCCTGGCTGCGTTGTGGTAGGAGATGCCCTGAGAATCTCATATTCCATGTTGCCAAATGAGGGCTGGCACCTAGGAGTGGCCCCCAACCTCTTCTTGCTGCAGTTTTTTCTTCCCCTTCTCAGTTGCAAATGATTCACACCTTCTTTTTTGGGGTGTGGAGGTTGGACCAGCCCCAGTCCTAGAGCTTGCCCCCAGAAACTCTGAATCCACACTCCCGGAGGACCATCTGTCCACCAGGGGACCATACTCCAAGGAGAACTGGTTCCCTGGACTTGGCATCAGGAAGTGGTGCAGAGCTGTGGCTCCTTTTATGAGTATATGGAGGATGGGGGACTCACTGGGGACCCTGATCTCCAACACACTGAAGTCCGCAGCCAGGTTCTGGACTCGAGAAAGGCACCCAGGGCAGCAAGTAGTGCTGAGAGGGCCAAGGCGAAGGCCAGGCTGGAGAGCTCACCCTCATTCTCACTAAACCCATCCACTTGCCCAGCTGTCACACAGACAGTAGGGGGTTCTTCTAAGAGACCAGAGCAGACTGTACGGTGGTCCTGGAAAGAAGAGGGTGACTGGATGGCCCTTGGTGTGGAAGGCTTTGGGCACCTTGGGAGGCGAGTGGGGTCCTCAGGCCAGGACAGGTGGGAACTCGGCCATCTCCAGCAGGGCTGTGGAAGCCCATCTGAGGTGGGCAGGTGTTTGTGTTGACTCTTAGTGGGGTGCCACGGTCATGTGTCTCTGCTCCTTGGTTAGCTGCAGAATGGAAGGAATGTAAGCTCAACCCAGACATGCCAAGCCTCAGGCCGGACCTGGCACCCTCTTCCTCCGACAGGGCCAGTTGCTTCTCCACCAGCTGGGAGGAAACGGGCACTCAGGGGACTGCTCAGGGGAGCTGGATCCAGATGGGTTGGGACAGAAGCACTTAGCAGGGGATGGGGGAGAATAGCGAAAGGGGCTTCCTGTCAAGACAGTCTGCAGCCCTGCCGGCCCTGAGAGCTTCGCTTCATGTGTGTCCTGCCCACCCCCTGACTCCTCTCCCACTTCTCCCTTGTCACAGCTGCATTTCCTCCCTGGGGCGACTCCCTCAGAACCAAGAATCCCAACAGTATAGAGAAGTAAATCAGGTGGGTGGTCTACGCTAGTGTCCCTTCCCCCTGCAGTTCTTAGTGGCCCTTGCTCTTCTGATGATCCTGGTGTCCTCCCTCAACTTTGTCTTGGTGTGAATCCTTCTCCTGTGTTGCTGGTGTCCCTCCCTGCCCTGCTGCTCCCAGTGTCCCATCCACTGCTGAAGTGCTCATGTCTCTCCCTGCCCAGAACTTCCTGGTGTCCCTTCCTACCCTGGTATTCCTGATGTCTCTCCCTTCCCTGGAGTTCTGAGTATCCCTCCCCGGTCTAGTGTTCCTGGTATCACCCCATACCCTAGACTTCCCAGTATCCCTCCCTCCCCTGAAATTCCTTCTATACCTCACAGCCTTTGAGTACCCCATGTCCCTCCCTGCCCAGGCATTCCCGATGTGCCTCCCTGCCCTGGTTTTCCTGGTGTCCCTCTGTCCTCCATTGTTCCAGGTGTCACTCCCTGCCATGAATTTCCTGGTGTCCCTCCCTCCCTTGATGATCCCAGTGTCCTTCACTCTGCTGGTGCTCCTGGTGTCTCTCCTTGCCCTGAAGTTCTTTCTGTCTCTACCTCCAGTTTTGTTCATGCTATCCTTCCCTCCCATGAAGTTCCCATTGCCCCTCCCTCCCTTGAAGTTCCCAGAGCCCTTTACTCTGCTGTTGTTCCTCTTGTCCCTACTTCCACTGGTATTACTGGTGTCCCTAACTCCACTGGTATTCCTTGTGTCCCTACCTCCATTGGTGGCTCCTGGTGTTCCTCGTTCCTCAGGTGTTCCCACTGCCCCTTCCTCCACTGGCATTCCTGGTGTACATCCCTTACCTGAAGTTCCTGGTGTCCCCCCCCTCCCAGTGTTCCTGGTGGCCCTCCCTCCCCCAGTGTTCCCAGAGTCTGCTTCTCCCCTGCATTCCTCATGTCCTTCCCTGCCCCGAAGTTCCTGGTTTCCTTCCTGCCCTGGTTTTCCTCCTTGCCCTGATGTTCCCAGTGTCACTCCCTATCCGTGGTCTTCCCAGTGTCCAAACCTACCATGATGTTCCTGGTGTCCTTTCCTGCCCTGGAGTTCCAATGTCCATACCTCTGCTGGTGCATTCAATGCCCCTCTCTCTGCTGGCATTCCCAGTGTCACTTTCTCCACTGGTGTTCCCAGTGTCCCTCCCTGCCCTGGTGTTTTGGAGTCCCTCCTTGCCTTGGTGTTCCCAATGTCCCTCCATGCCCTGGTGTCCCTGTTGCCCTCCCTGCCCTGAAATTCCTGGTGTTTCTTCCTCTCAGGTATTCCCTGTTGTCCCACACCACCCTGATTTTCTCCACATCCCTCCCTGCCCTTTGTTCCTGTGTTCCTGGTGTCACCCCTCTGCTTGTGTTCCTGGTGTCACTCTCTCCCCTGGTGTTTCATATGTCCCTCCCAGCCCAGGTGGACCAAGTGTCCCTCACGGCCCAGGTGGACCAGGTGTCCCTCACTCTTCTGGGATACCTGGGTGGGGTTCAGTCCTTGCTCCTTCTTGAGCAACTAAGTAAGGGCCAAGGGATCCCTCTGTGGTTCTGAGGAAAGGAGTGCTTCCAGGAATTGCGAGTGAATAACAGCCTCCACCTGCGATTACAAGGATAGGATGGGGGCATCCTGAGCATGGAGAACCCTGGAGCCAAGGGGGCCTCAGGAAAGGCAGAAAAAAATGACTACCCCTCCTGGTCCACACCCCATGATGTTTTATATCCTAGCACACACACACACACACACACACACACACACACACACACACACACACACACACACACATACCGTGGTAGCACAAATATACACCCTGACATGGAGAAACACATAGAATCACTGAGACACACAAATAGAACTATGCACAGACAATGAAAAACATGTAACAGACAATGAAAAACATGTAACATACACACTCACACCCACCTAGACACACACAGTAATAAACCAAACACTGACACACAGAGAGACATAAACTCACACACTCACACAGTCATATACATAGAAACAGACAGACACACACACACACACACACACACACACACACACACACACACACACACACACATACAGACAGTGCTCAGTAGCTGAAGAACTGAGCTGAATTTCAAGGGCTTGAGTCCCTGGAAGTCCGCAGATACTGGTGCTCCAGGCCAGCCCACCTTGGTGATGAAGTCTTCTTGGGAGCAAAACTTGTCAAGGTAGCTCAGGAGACCAAGGTTTGGGAACATCTCATCCAGTTCCTGCAACTGCGGGGTCATGGTCTTTTGCTGCTGTCCCTCAAAACAAAGCCCAGCAGCCCATCAACAACCACGTACTCCTTCATGGCTTCAGGTGGGATCTTCTTGGGTGCCTTATTCTCCAGTGGCCTTGGTGTCTGGGTGGTTCCAGGTAGGCAGGCAGTGCCTTGGGGCCGGTTTTGCTGGGAAGGTCAACTGAGGCCAAGAGGAAGAAGAACAGGTGTGTCAGGGCCTGCACCTCCCACCTGCAACACTCTGGGGAGGGAAGTGCTTGGTGACATGTAACGGATCCAGCCTGAGTTGGGAGACCTGATCCCAGTACCGTGAGAGGTGACACTGCAAAGGTGGCATAGCCATGACAGCATCATGTGGGAGTATGCCAGGCATAACCCAGGCTTCCTGGGTGTTAAAGGGCCAAGGGGTCCTGAGACATTCTACATGTTCCTCCCATCCTCTGAGGAGACATGCAGTATAGCAGGTCTTGCACCTAGGACCCCGACTCTCTTTGTCGCCATCTCATAGAAGAACATTCAGTCAAAGTTGCTTTTGCACTGTCACTCCCGCACGACCCTCCAAAGTCCCTCCTCCAGGATCATGATGGGCTTCAGATGGGCCAGGGATCAGAATACTTGACTGTAAGCACAGGGGTCAGTTGCATTCAGAGGTCCACCTTTATGCGGAGCCCACCCCACCCAATACTTCTCCCTGAGCCTCCCTGTCACTCATGCCGTCTGTTTCTTTCCCACTGTACCCCAGTGTGTGCTTCTGGACCCTCAGGACACCCTCCCATAACCAAGCATCAACACCTTGGCAATCATGTGGCCCTCCCGCATTCCCTGTGAGTCCCCAGTGTGGCTATATTGAATACTATAGTCAGTGCTATGAGTGGAATACTTGTGCCCCCCCAAATTCCAGACCTGATGCCCTAACAGCCCAAGTGATGGGTTTGGAGGTGATGGTATGGGAGGTGGTCAGAACTAGAGGAGGCTTCAAGAGTGGGGCTCTAATCCCCTGATTGGAAGTGGAAGAAGCACAGATCTCTCTCTCAACCTCAAGAGGACACAGTCAGAGATGGCCACCTCCAGCTTGGAGGCTGGCCCTGACCAGAACAGAATCTGCTGTCACCCTGAACTAGGGATTCCAGCCTCTAGAACTCTAAGACATGAAAGCCACATCTGTAGTGTTTAGGGCAGCCTGAGCTGAGTGAGAACCTGCTGGAATGTTCTGGAGAAAGGGTTAACAGGACCACAGGTCTGAGCTTTTAACCAACTTCCTGGCAACTCTGGAGAGAGGCAGCTACCTCAGAGTCCCTGTGGGGAGCAGGAGCAGGTATACAGAACAACAGAGATCCATGCGTGGAACCACTGTGGGCAGAGGATGAGACCTAGGCAGCTCCACTTGGGGAGTCAGATGCCCAGCATATGGGTCTCTGCTCCCAGGGGGCTATGAGGTTCCTTCCAGGTCCCCTAGATCGCCTGACCCCGTCCATCACTGCTGCTCTCTATGTGGCCTCCAGGCTGAGCTCCGGCTTGTGATGCTCATGTGAGGAAGCAGGAGAGTGCCTCGTTGTCAGGACTCTGTGGAAGGTGCCTCTGGACCAGCACTGCCAGCAGCGGAAGTTCCCATATATGTTCTTGGAGTTACAGGAGTCTTCCAACAGGTCCTTGGCCTGAGAGGGGACTAGGCTGCCATTCCCAGGAACTGTGTGGAGCTGTGGGTCCCTTGTTTCACAGGGACACAATGGGGGCCAGCAAGGCAGGCGGTGGTGCTGCTGGAGGAGGGCAGCCTGGAAGCTGGTCTCTTACTGGCATGGGTTCCCCCCTGCTCCCTCGTGGCCGGGGCAGGCAAAAGGGTCTCCACAAGTGATGCTGGGGGATACACACTGCCCCGCAGGGGCCTCTGGGCACACCAGCTGGGGGAAGGGGGCTGAGGCAAGGTGAAGGTCTGCAACTGAGTGTGTCCTTTCAGCCCTACTTCTCCCCTGACCTTGACAATGGCATTGAGAGCCCCAGCCCCGCTCAAGCTACTGCCACCCTCTGATGCCACCAGAGGTGGCTGGGAAAAGCAGACAGCACCAGAGGGCTGTCCAGAGGAAGTGCTGTAAGCCATGAGGGGTGTTGGGTTGTGTGCACTGGGAAGCCCGGGTGCTGGGCTGGGAGCAGGTGGGGCAAAGGGCAGAGCCGTGAAAGGAGACAGGGAGACACCAGGGATCAGGAACATGTTTGGTCCCAGCACTGGACCAGCTGCAGAGACCAAGGAGAGGTTGAATGGAGTGGGAGACGAGGTAGCCATGAGAGACTGCTGGATTCCCATCATCCCTGGGGAATCAGTGAGAAACTCCTGGGTGAGGGCCATGTGGATTGGAAGAATGTAATGTGAAGATGTCGCCGAGTGAATTGGACACTCTGCTCCTCCACTCGAGAGTTATTCCACTGGAGAACATGTTGCAGGTCACCAAGGCTCCCTACTGTGTCTACAAGAAGAAACATCCAAGCCTTCCCTGCCTCCTGAGGGCCTCCCAAGCGTGTCCCTGGCAGACACCTGCCAGCCTCATAGGTGTCTCCCAAGCCAGGGATCAGGGTTGTCTCTAGGCGGGCAAACTCACCAGCAGGTGAGGCGACTCCCAGGCAGGGACTGCAGACCTGACTGTGACTGCAGACCTGATGGGAGGGGGCACTGAGTAGCACAGTGGGGACTGCAGTGTGTCACGTGCCCATCTCCTACTCTCCAAATAATTCGAAAGCTTCAGGCAGAAGCAGTCAGGATTTGAAACTGAGGATCCAGCCAGTCCAGCGACGGCAGGCGTCCCCCTCTGCATCCCTGGGTGGGGATTTGGCTTCCGGTGGGTGGGGCTCATCCGTGGAGGCCATAGGGCAGCAGGGGGCCAGGACATGTGCGCATCTTCATACAAGGCTGACACCTGCCAGGCATGGGTGGCCGCTTTCAATAAAGACGTTTTGTGACTGTCCTCTGTCTAGTCCACATTGTAGCGGGGCCACAATGAGGATAGGTGCTGCCTCCTCCAGAAACTGTGCAGCCAAGACAAGGATGAGGGGGCAGACCACAGCCAGGTGGGTGAGGAGCAGCGGGAGTCCAAGGTGTCACTAGGACAAGGCCCATCCCAGACCCAGGGCCCACTCATTCTGGGGGTGCAGCAGATTCCCTCAAACGGGACTCTCTGACTGTTCCTGAACCCTGAGAGAGGGATATATTTCCATCTCCCTGAGTGCAGAGGAGTCACCTGACTGGCCCATATCAGGCACCAGTGAGTGGAGAGTCCAGCCAGGGCTGACTTTCACTACCCACATTTTTGCAAGTGCCTGAAGTTTGCTGAGCTGGACCCCAGGGACACAGCGGGTGGGGCAGGTGAGAATGCCTACCCACCACCCAGGAGGACCTACCTGGTGTGGTGTTCCAGAGGCTTCCTGAACTCAGGGGCCTGGTGTACAGCCCCACAGCATGCTGGCTAAGTGGAGCACATGCTCTGAGGCTTTCTCGATGTGGAGAATGAACTGGGAAAAGAGAGGGTGGCAGCCAGGAAACATATCCCCAGGGTAAACACTCCTTCACAGGGGCCACTGAGGCCAGGAGGAGCTTGGGCTGTTCACACAGAAAGGAGAAGGGAAGGGCAGAGGGACATCTGTAGAGCCAAGTGGCAAGTTCCAGGGAGTATGGAAGAGGAGAGGGTCCAGACGTGGCCCCTTGTGTCACCCAGCAGAAGGGCCAGGCCACTGTGTCCCGAATGGTCCTACCCACGTGCCGCCCTTCTCTCTCCTATCACCAGGACCATGACCTGCTGGATAGGGCTGGATCAGACACTCTGCACTCTGGGAGTCACAGACATCCTGACCCGAAGCGGACCCTGCAGGAGGAATCAGAATTCACAGTGAGGAGGAAGGCGTGGACCAGGAGGAAATAAGGGCAGGTATTGGGTCATGTCTCTGCAAG
Organism: Cephalopachus bancanus; assembly: GCA_027257055.1. Classification (NCBI taxonomy): domain Eukaryota; kingdom Metazoa; phylum Chordata; class Mammalia; order Primates; family Tarsiidae; genus Cephalopachus; species Cephalopachus bancanus. The sequence goes on along the minus strand of JAPVLO010002890.1, from coordinate 7,498 downwards.
GACAGGGGATTCTGAGAGGTGGCTGGAGAAGTATGCAGAGGTCAGTCACACACAGTGGTCGAGGGAGTTAGCAGTACAGTCTGGGAAAGAGTAGGGGTGCTCCGAGGCTCAGCCCCTCCTCCTCTCATCTCACCTGCTCCAGCAGGCACAGATGTGCCCCTTTAGATAACACCCAGTCTCAAGCCCAGGGAGCTTCCAGACAAGAATGTCACCTTCCAGGCAGCACTTCCTTGGTCCACTGGGTCTGTGCCCATGGCCAACAGGAAGACACTGACCCTCTGCCCTCCACCCTCCACCTGGTCCCATCTCCCATCCTCTGGGACCACCTAGTGCCAAGACCTGTCAGCTCCTGGCTAGAGTGCTATGCCCATGGCTCTTGGTAGTAGTGCGATGGGAAGGAGCTGTTTTAGCTGCCACTATCAATCTACATCACATCAACTCTGCAGAAGAATCAGTAACTCGAGGGGACGGAACTGCAGTTGTGGGGACTCCTAGCCAGATCCTGAGGGCCCCTGAGGCTAGTACGCTCAAACACAGCAAGATGGATGCTCCTTACTCTAACAACCTGACCCCTGATTGCCCAGAAAACCCGAGAGGGACTTCACATGTTGCTGCCTAGTTGATAACCCAACATGCCCAGGTAAACAGACGCCTCCTTATCCCCTCAGCCTGCTGTCCCTTGTTCTGTCCTGCTGAGGACAAGGGAGGAGCTACCATCTCCCCCATTTTCATACCCACCTAGACTGTAAGACACCAGCTCCTGTAAATGAAGATCAGTGTCCTCACAAGCCAAGGCTTTTCTCTTGGTGAAACCACACACTTGGGAAAAGCCAAGGGAAGCAGAAAGAAGCTGCTAAGAGAACAGTTCTATCTCCAGGCACCAAAGCATAAAACTGGTTCGTGACACAGAGATCTACAAGGCTCACAGCAACTTTCCATCAAAACAGTTAAGGCCTACAGATATGGATGGGACAACCCAGGGAAGCCCCTACCATAAGCAAGGCTTTAAGAGTTGGTATTAGAGGGTACCGGGAATACGACAGGGTCTATCAGTCTCGGGTAGTCTGAGGTAGTCAGCCTACACCTCCCCTATCCCAAATCCAAGCCTAACCCTAATCTTGAGGGAGGACACAGTCCCTGTGGATCCCAGGCCTGGGCCCCTCCCGGGTCCATCTGTCCTCAAGTCCCCATTCATTCAGCAGAACAGACCAAGAACAGAGGCAGCCTGTGAGCATTTACCAACACAACGACCTTTATTCGCATCTACACACAATGGCCAAAGGTGGGCTACCCACTCCTTCCCCCAGGACCTGCACACCCCCAAGAGCTGCCCTCCCCCCTCCTGCAGACACTGCCCACTCCCAACTCATTGACACTCAGAAGAGTCAGCATTCTGTGAGGGGTACCCTGGCTACTTTGGGACAGCAGATGCCCTGAGGATCCCACAGTCTAGGTCCCAAAATGAGGGCTGATACCAAGGAGGTTGCCCCCGACGCCTAATGGCTACAGTGCCTTTTCTGCCTCCTCTTGGTGACAAATGAGTCACAGCTTCTTTTCTGGAGGTGGAGAGGTTGGCCCAGTCCTGGGCCCAGAGCTTGTCCTTTTGAGACTCTGAACCCAGGCCTCCGGGGGAACATCTGTCCACTAGGGGATGGTTCTCAGAAGAGAACTTGCTTCATGGACTTGGCTTCAGGAAGTGCTTCAGATCTGTGGGTCTTTTCACGAGTACCTGGGGGGTAGCGGACTCGCTTGGGCCACCGACCTCCAATGCACAGAAGTTCAGAAGAGGGCAGGCATTGCCCAGAGGCCAAGAGGAAGGCCAGGTTGGGGAGCTCATCCTCATCCTCACTACACCCATGCACTGGACCGCCTGTCACCCAGACAGGAAAGCCTCCTCGTAAGAAACCAGGATAGGCTGGACGGAGGTCCTAGGAAGAAGAGGGTGGCTGGGATGCGTTTGGTATGGAAGGCTTTGGGCACCTTGGGAGGTGAGTGGGGCCCTCAGACCAAAACAGGTTGGTGGGCACTCAGCCATGTCCAGCAGGGCTGTGGAAGGCCATCTGGGGTGGGCAGGTGTCTGTGTTGACTCTTAGTGCGTTGCCACGGTCATGTGTCTCTGTTCCTTGGCTAGCTGCAGACTTGAAGGAATGTAAGCTCAACCCAGACATTCCATGACTCAGGGCAGACCCGGCACCCTCTTCCTCCTTCAGGGCCAGGAGGTGCCTCTACACCAGCTGGGGAAGAAACAGACACTCAGGGGACTGTCCAGGGGTGCAGGGCCAGATGGGTTGGGATAAAAGCACTTAGCAGGGGGGGAGAATAGCGAAAGGGACTTCCTGTCAAGACAGTCTGGAGCCCTGCCGGCCCTGAGAGCTTCGTTTCATTTGTGTCCTGCCCACCCCCTGGCTTCTCTCCCACTTCTCACTTGTCAATACCTGCATTTCCTCCCTGGGGTGACTCCCTCTCACCAAGGATCTCATCAATATAGAGAAGTAAATCAGGTGGGTTGTCTATACTAGTGTCCCTTCCCCTGCAGATCCTAGTGGCCCTCCCTCCCCTGATGATGCCGGTGTCCTCCCTCAACTTGTTCTTGGTGTGACTCCTTCTCCTGTGTTGTGGGTGTCCCTCCTTGTCCTGGTGTTCCTGGTGTCCCTTCCTCTTCTGAAGTGCTCGTGTCTCTCCCTGCCCTGAAGTTCCTGGTGTCCTTCCCTGCCTTGGTGCTCCCAGTGTCTCTCCCTCTCCTGGAGTTCCGAGTATTCCTCCCTGCCCTGCTGATCCTTGTGTCTCTCCATACCCTAGACTTTCTGGTATCCCTCCCTCCCCTGATGTTCCTTCTGTTCCTCACAGCCCTCGAGTACCCCTTGTCCCTCTCTGCCCAGGTGTTCCTGGTGTGTCTCCTTGCCCTGGTTGTCCTGGTGTCCCTCCATCTCCCAGTGTTTCGTGTATCCCTCCCTGCTGTGAACTTCTTGGTGTCCCTTCCTCACTTGAAGGTCCTGGTGCCCTTCACTCTGCTGGTGTTCCTGGTGTCCATCCCTGCCCTGACGTTCTTGGTTTCTTTCCCTCTGGTTTTATTTCTGCTATACTTCCCTCCAATGAAGTTCCCATTGCCGCTTACTCCCCTGAAGTTCCCAGAGTCCCTCACTTCTCTGGTGTTCCTGGTGTCCCTTGCCCCGCTGGAGATCCTGGTGTCCCTCACTCCACTAGTGTTCCTGTTGTCATCCCCCACCCTGAAATTCCTCAGGTGTTTCCAGTGTCCCTCCCTCCACTAGTGTTCCCAGTGTCCGTCCCTCACCTGAAGTTCCTGGTGTCCCTCCCTCCCCCAGTGTTCCTGGTGTCTCTTTCTCCCCTGGTGTTCCCGATGTCTGTTTCTACCCTGCATCCCTAGTGTCCCTCCCTGCCCTGAAGTTCCTGGTTTCCTCCTGCCCTAGTTTTCCTCCCTGCTCTGATGTTCCCAGTGTCTCTTCCTCTCCGTGGTCTTCCCAGTGTCTCTACTTACCTTTGTGTTCCCGGCATCCTTTGCTGCCCTGGTGTTCCTGGTGTCCAACCTCTGGTATATTCAGTGACCCTCTCTATGCTGGTGTTCTCGGTGTTCCTTTCTCCGCTGGTGTTCCCAGTATCCCTCTCTACCCGGGTGTTCTTGGTGTCCCCCTCTGCTCTGGTGTTCCCAGTGTTCCTCCCTGCCCTGGTGTCTTTGGAGTCCCTCCCTGCCTTGGTGTTCCTGGTGTCCTTCCCTGCCCTGGTGTTTCTGTTGTCTTTCCTGCCCTGCTTTATCTGGTGTTCCTCCCTGCACTCACGTTCCTGGTGTCCCTCCCTTTCCTGGTGTTTCCGATGTCTCTCCCAGCCCTGGTGTCCGAGGCATCCCTCCCTGCCCTGAAATTCTTGTGGTTTCTTCCTTCTTTTATTTCCTGTTGACCCAAGCCACCCTGATGTTCCTGGCTTCCACACCTGCCCTTGTGTTTCTGTGTTTCTGGTGACGCTGCCTCCACTTGTGTTCCTGGTGTCCCTCCCTCTCCTGTATTCCTTGTGTCCCTCTCTTCGCTTGTGTTCCATATGTCCCTACCTGCCCAGGTGGACCTGGTGTCCTTCCCTCTTCTGGAGTACCTGGGGAAGGATCAGTGCTTCCTCCTTCTTGAGCTCCTCAATAAGGGACAAGGGATCCCTTTGTGGCTCTGGGGAAAGCAGTTCTTTAAGGAATTGCGGATGAATGACAGCCTCCACCTGTGATTACCAGGATAGGGTGGGGGCATCCTGAGCATGGAGAACCCAGGGGCCAAGGGGACCTCAGGAAAGGCAGAAATAAATGACTACCCCTCCTGGTCCATACCCCATGATGGTTTACATCCTGGCCACACTTAGTTCTCTCTCTCTCTCACACACACAAACACACACACATACACACACACACACCATGGTAGCACAAACACACACCCAGACATAGACAGATACACTTCACAGAGACACACAAATGGAACCATGCAAAGACAATGAAAAACACAGACACATGTAATAAACACTCACTCCCAACAAGACACACACAGTAATAAAGCAAAAACTGATACACAGAGACACATAAACTCACACACTCAAACACAGTCACATCCATAGCACACAACACACACACACACACACAGTGCTCAGTAGCTGAAGAACTGAGCTGAATTTCAAGGGCTTGAGTACCCAGAAGCCCACAGATACCAGTGCTCCAGGCTGATCCACCTTGGTGATAAAGTCTTCTTGGGAGCAAAACTTGTCAAGGTAGCTCAGGAGACCCAGGTCCAGGAAAGTCTTGTCCTGCTTCTGCAGCTGCGGGATCATGTCCTCTTGCTGCGGTCCCTCAAGACAAGGCTTCAGCAGTCCACTGACATCCATGTACTCCTTCATGACTTCAGGTGGGATCTCCTTGAGAGCCTTGGTCTCAGGTTGCCTCTGGGTTCTGGGTGGTTCCAGGTAGGCAGGCAGTGCCTTGGGGCCGGCTTTGCTGGGAAGGTGAACTGAGGCCAAGAGGAAGAAGAACAGGTGTGTCAGGGCCAGCACCTCCCACCTCCAACACTCTGGGAAATGAAGGGCTTGGTAACACTTAACGGGTCCAGCCTGGGTCAGGACACCTGATCCCAGGACCATGAGAGGTGACATTGCAAAAGGTAGCATAGCCATGACAGCATAATGTGGGAGGACACTAGGAGACATGGATATCCCAGCCCTCACCCCTTGAAGGCCTCTTTCCTGAGCAGTCTGAATGGTCTGTTTTGGAAGAAAAAGTGGATAGACCTATGTAACTTTACCAGGTCAATCCCAGGGCATGGTCACAGGCTGTTAAGTTCCCAGGCTCTGGGCAGGCTGTTCTGTTTGAAGGAAAAGTATGGAAAGGGGACTGTGGCCTCCCTGGGCTCCTTTGGTTGTTGCCACAGGCTCCTGTGGGGGCATGGGAAGTCATACCTGGTTGGGCACACTCAGAGGCTGGGGGCTTTGGAGGTTCAGGCCTCAATGGTGGCTGGAGGAGGCAGGACCAAGTGACCCATCATCGGATGCAACTTCTGAAACTGCATCTCACCCTCAGCCTCAAACTCCATAAACCTGGGGGTGAGGGAGGCACAACCACACTGAGAAAAGTTCCAGGTCTGACCCCAGCACCAGGAAGCCCTCAATGACAGGAATGAGGAAGGAGTGCCTCAGCTGTCCCATTCAGGCCTTGCCTCGGGACAGTCCCAAGAGGGAGCTGCTCTCATGGGCAGAACCACAGTTCTGGAACTCCTCACCCACAGCAGATGATCCTTCCTGCAGATGCAGCTGGTTCAGGGCTATTACTCAAGAAAAGTCATCAGGGAGGATGCCAGAGCAGGAGTCCCATGGCCAGGACTTGAGTGCTTGAGGATAACCTGGGACACAGTTGGTCCAGGAGATGTGAGGGTGGAGACACAGAGCCTAGGGTAGGGGACGCATTTCCTCTGCGGTCTTGTCTGTCTGCTGTAAAAGGGTGATGGCTGAGGAGCTCTTGAAGGAGGCTGGAGGCTGGACTCGAGTGTCAGAGTGGCTGGCCTCTCGACCAACCGCCCCCAGACCCTGCTGGAATTGCAGGTGACCAGCTTCTGACCACTTTTCCTAAGGGCGGTGGAGCCCAGAAATGTGGTTGGAACCTCTCCTCCCATCTCCAGAACTGAGGTGGCCCCAAGGAGCTGTGTTGCTAACTGTTCCTGCCATGGCCTGCAATACCAACAAGGGGATTGTCCCCAGACCTGGCAGAAGGCTGTTTTGGAGTCAGCAGGATAGATTCCCCAATGACTCTGGGTAAAGAATTCAGCCTCCTGGGTGTTAAAGGGACAGGGCGTCCTGTGACAGACTATATACTCCTCCCACTCTGCAGAGACATGCAGCACAGCACGCCTTGCACCCAGGACTCTGACTCACTTTGCTGCCATCTTGAAGAAGATCATTTGGTCAATGTTGTTTGTGCACTGCCACTCCTGCACGGCCCACCAAAGTCCCTCCTCTTGACATGGTGGGCTTCAGATGGTTCAGGGATCAGAGTACTGGGGTGTAAGCAGGGGAGTCAGTGACATTGACGGGTCCACCTTCATGCTGAGCCAACCCCACCAATATTTATCTCTTGTCCTCCCCATCTTTCCTGCCGTCTGTTTCTTCCCCACCATATCCCAGTGTGGGCTATTGGGTCCCCTGGACAACCTCACACGACCAAACATCAACACCTGGCGAATCATGTGGCCACCCTGCATTCCCTGAGTCCCCAGTGTGACTGTGTTGAATAATATAGTCAGTTTTATGGGTGGAATATATGTGCCTCCCAAAATTCCAGACTTGATGCCCTAACAGCCCAAGTGATGGTCTTTGGAGGTGATGCTATCGGAGGTAGTCAGGACAAGAGCAGGCCTTGAAGGTGGGGCTCTCAACATGGGATTTGTGATCTGATGGAAATTGGAAGAAGCACAAACCTCTCTCTCAACCTCATGAGGACACAGCCAGAGGCGTCCACTTCTAGCTTGGAGGCTGGCCTTGACCAGAACGGAATCTTCTGTCACCCTGAATTGGGGCTTCCAGTCTCTAGAGCCCTGTCTGTAGTGTTTAGGACAGCCTGAGCTAACTGAGACCTCACTGGAATGATGTGGAGAGAGGGTTAACACCCAGGTTCCAGGGCCCCAGATCTGAGCCTTTAACCAGCTTGCTGACAACTCTGGAGAGAGTCAGCAACCTCAGATTCCCTGTGGGGAGCAGGAGCAGGTGTCCAGAACAACAGAGAGCCATGACTGGAACCACTGTGAGCAGAGGATGAGCCTTATGCAGCTCCACTCAGGAAGTCAGCTGCTCAGCACATGGGTCTCTGCTCCCAGGAGACTATGAGATTCCTTTTGGGTCCCCTAGATCTCCTGACCCCATCCATTGCTGCTGCTCTCTGTGTGGCCTCCAGGATGAGCTCAGGCTTGGGATGCTCACACGAGGAAGCAGGAGAGTGTGTCGGCATCCGGATTCTGTCAAAGGTGCCTCC
>JAPVLO010002889.1:0-85561 GCA_027257055.1 Cephalopachus bancanus | reverse complement strand
CTGCCCAAATTTTCAGGATTTTCTCACTTTTTTCTTTCAAGGAAAGGACAAATTCTCCTTTGTTTTGGAAGGGTAGCAGGAATCAGCCATTCTACTTTTATTTTCAGAGTAGCCAATATTTACTAAGTATCTTCTATGTGCCAGTACTCATTTTCTTCTTACAAGCCTGTGGTGAGGCAGTCTGTGGTCCCATTTTGCAGAAGAAATTCTCATGCAGAAGTTTACAAATGCTGCTCCTTTTCAGCCAAGGGTAAACAGGAACACTTCTGAGGCCATCACTCCAGGGTCAAAGTTCTCCTGCAGCCACACTGAACATATCAGCCATCACATCCCATGGATCCAATATCATGAGCCAAATTTCAGAATAATAAATAATTTTTTTAGACATTTTGGGTAGAGCATGTGTGGAACATCTCAAGGAAGTAGACTTGGGAAGTGAAAGAAGGAGTAAGAGGGAAAGAAGGGGAGGAGAAAGGGAGAAAAAGCAAGAAGAGATTGTGGGAGTAGTGGGAAGACCAGTGGCACCAGGGACTTGGGCACAGCCACCACAGGAAACACTCATCAGGACCCAAACAGCCTCCCCGCCAGGAAGCGCAGACAGCTCACACCTGGCTTCAATAAAGCATCTGTCCTGCAAATCCTGCCTTGGTCTTGCAATGGTCATGAAATATTGGGTTTTTTAAAACCCAAAAGGCAACTAGCCTGGCACTCTGCCATTTCAACCTCTGTATATTTTGGAAACAATGAATTTATTTATGCTCTGCTCATTAAAATACTGTTTGAGGGAAAAAAAATGACTGCTTTTTATGTCTAGATTGAAACATCCTTTCCAAAGAACAGAATGCAGGCGGAAAAGTCCATTGATCATTCATTACTCCTTACTATCCAACACATTAATTTTTCAGTTGCACTTTCAAGTTACACAGTCTTAAAAAACACTCCACTCCTTGCCACCTCCTTTACTTACTGCTGACGGAGGCACTTGGGAGCAACAATTTAATGGTCTTTCTATGGTCTCTTTTCTAGCATTTCTGTCATCAAAACCATTTGAAGATACTCCATTTGATTGTCTGAACTTGAGCAAAAGCCATGGTCAGTTTAGCCACTTATGGTTTCCTTAACTTTGTGATTAAGCCAGCAAAATCCTGCCTGAAACTGCATCTAACTTAAGGTGTCAAGATCCAACCATATATATTTCCACTTGTCTGGTCCCAAATGATTTCAGTATTTCTACTTCTCTTATAGGCTCCCCAAATCAGCAGCTATGACCTCCAGCCGCCCCACTCAGCAGCCTAAGGAAACTGGTGAAGGACTTTTTCCACCTAAGACCACAATGTCTGAAACCACATCCTCTCCTCATTCTCCTTGACCTCTCTTCAGCATTTGGCTCTATTAATCACACCCTCCTTGAGCGTACGTGTGTGTGTGTGTGTGTGTGTGTGTGTGTGTGTGTGTGTGTGTGTGGTGTGTGTGAAAAGCAAAGAGTCTAGCATCAACAGACCTGGATATGATGCAGGCCAACGCTTTCTAACTTCAAGGCATTGAGGAAATTGCTTAACAAACTCTTGGGTCTCTGTTCCCACATCCTTAAAAGAAGAATGATGATCTCTGCTTGATAAAAACTCAATTTAGTGAAAATTCAATGTAGTGAACAATCAATTTGCTGCTTATAATATGTTTAAAAAAGAGACAATTTCCATAAGATGACAATAGACCGATCCTCCCTGTTTCACATTTGTGTGTGCTTTACTGGCTCCTGGAATATTGACATTGTCCAAAATTCAGTCTTAAGCTGCTGCAGTCTTCAGCTGTCAGCCCATGCTCACCTCCCTCTATCTTTTGCATATGTCTCCCCCTAAGCCCCTCACCCCACCCTACCCCGGACCTCACCTTGGAGCCTGCAGACTAGACTAAGCAGTTTTACACTCACAACATAACTCTTGAAGAAATGTCTTCACCTCTAAGTCTTGGTTTTCACATCTGTAAAGGGAGATACTGAGTAGGTAAATGATAAGGCATAATTCCCTATTGCTCCTTTGTAAATAAATAAAGTGATTCTCTCTGCCTCTTTCCCAATCCTTTCCTCACCCCCTTCCTTCTTCCTCCCTTCTTCCCCTCTCTCATCTCTGAGACCTGGAAAAGAATTTGGTTTTGTTTTTGTTCGAGTCGAGGTCTCACTCTGCCACCCAGGCTGGAGGGCAGTGGCACAATCACAGGTCACTACAGCCTCTATCTCCTGGGCTTAGGTGATCCTTCCATCTCAACCTCCCAAGCAACTGGGAATACAGGCATGTGCCACCATGCCCAGCTAATTTTTTTTTATTTTTTGTAGAAACAAAGTCTCACTGTGATGCCCTGGCTGGACTCAAACTCCTGAGCTCAAGCAGTCCTCTAATCTTGGCCTCCATAAGTGCTAGGATTACAGACGTGAGCCATCACACCTGGCCTGGAATAATTTGGATAGTTTACCAGGTTGTAGTAGTCTAGGTTGGGAAATACTAGTAAAAGATTCTGCTCTTAGCTCCCATCATCCAGCAAGTCAAGGTTTTCGAGATGTGGAGTAACTTCAATACTTGTGATAGGAATGGTTTTGAGAACTTTCCTAAGAAATTTAGTTCAGCTTAGTGAAGAGCATAAAATTCATGAAGACACTGAGGTATTTTTTTCCTCATTAAGTTGAGCTACATATGGTAATAAATCATTTTCATGAGAGAGTAGCTTTGTGCAGCTATTCTGGAAAGCAATCTGACACTACTTAAGCAAATCAACTACTTAGTTACACTGTATGACTCAGCAGTTCCACTGTGTAAAGTCTGTGAGGAAAGCTGTGTGGGAATGGTCACGGTGGCAGAGACTTGGAGGCAGTCCTGGTGTCCAGTGGGTGAGCAGACAGGTAGAAGGGGTTATGCATATCAGGGAAGATTATTCAACAAGTGGAAGCTAAAAACCAGATGTACCCACAGTGGTATGAATAGAACTTGAAGACATGGCACAGTACTACCTCTCTGAAAAGGGAATGAATGGAATACAATATGCAGTGTGATACCACTGATGTAATTAATAAAACCTGCTTATATAAATGGCCACCATTGGAGAAGGCAAAGGAATCAACTCATTTTAAAAACTGGTAAATAAAAGGTAAGTATCAAACATTTATTCTCACTTCCCCTTATGAATTATACCATTGATTACCAAATAATACAAGAGGCAGTTTATTTTTTATAGAAGTATCCCAGCTAATAAGCAAAGAAGGAATACTAGAATTACAATACCATCATTTCACAAACCCAATTCTGTCAGATAGACTCTAAGACAGCCTGCAGTTATCCCTGATAGCCACATCCTTGTGCAATCCCCTCCCTTTGAGTGTGGGTGGGACCTGTGACTTGCTTCTAACCAACAGAACATGTAAAAGTGATGGATACCACATCTGTGATTATGTTATATATGACTGTGGCCTCCACCTTGCTACTAAACCTTCTCGGTAGACTGTATCTCTTGCTGTCTTTGAGGAAGAAAGTTGCTATACAGGGGCTCACATAGCAAGCGACTAACAGAAGCCTCTGGCCAACAGCCAACAAGGAACTGAGGCTCTCAGTAAGACAACCCTCAAAGAACAGAATCCCATCAACAGCCATATAAGCTTGGAAGTCAAGCCTCAGATGACACCCTAGCCCTGGTGAACAACTTGTTTGTAGACTTCTGAGATACCTGGAAGCAGAGGACTCAGCTAATTAAAGCCTGGATTCTTGACCCACAGACATTCTGAAATAATGTGCTTTGTTGTAAACTACTAAGTTTGCAGCAACAGTATTACACAGCAATATAATAATAAACTAACAGTCTAGACTGATCGTCAACAGCTGCTAATATCACACACAGAAAAGAGACAACCAGATATTACACACATCCTGATGGAAGTGCAAGACAAACCATGCAAGAGTCTTCTCAAAAAAAATAGTAAACAATCTGGTCAGGACCCTAGATTCAGCTACCAACTCAAAGGAACTACAGAGAACAGAGAAACTTGTTAAAACTACACCACAGAGATGCAATCAACAAAATCTACACTTTGTTAAATTCTATGGAACAAGCCACCTGAGTATCTCAACGAATAAACTGCAGGGGGAAAAAATTCAGTGAAAAAATTACAGATTAAAAGAGACAAATATCAATTACCATGAGCCTCATTTGAATCTGGATTCATATAAACTGCGGAAAGAAATAATGAGATTGGAAATTTGCACTAGCAATTAGATGGTATTAAGGAAATGTTTTTACGCTATTGATAATATTGTGCTTATGTTATCTTGCAGAGATTTATGGATGAAATGACCCAATGTGTGGGAGGAGGGAGGTGGATAGGGTGTAGATAGGTAGGACTGGCCATGGCCTAATGGTAATTGAGGCTTAATGATGGGCACAGGGGGGTTATTATACTCTTCTATCTCCTTTTGGATGTGTTCACAACTCCCCATAATAAAGTTTTTAAAATTTCATGTAGACAAGAAAACAACAAAGGCTTTGTAAGAACAGTCACAACAAAAAAGGTCACAAACATTAGAGAATTGTATATGGGGGAACAACAAGAGTGGAGAATGGTTATTAAAAGTAATGAGCAAATAAGCAAATGAATAAGTAAAGCGAGGCCTTAGCAAATCCATGAGCATGGCAGCTATAAGCAGAAGAGTATGATTAACTCAGCTCTCTGCTTATTCCGATCCAAAAAAGAAAAAAGCTCCAGGGCTTTACCTGTCAGGAGGCCCCAAGTCTGGCCATTCTCTGAAGCCTGACTCTAAGATTCCGTATTTCTCTGAGCTCATCCAGTTACCTTCAGAGCCTCCCGAATCTACCCGCTCCTTTCCTCTGCCTGCGACCACATCCAAGTCCAGAGGTGCATCACCAGCCTTTCAGTGGTCTCCTCTCTATGCTCATTCTTGCTCTTGCAATCCTCCTCGGTCGCCACCGCCCACCAACTCATAATTTTCGTAAAGTACAACCGTGTCACTGTTCTGCCCAAGGCCCAACAGCGGTCTCCTGGTAACTACAAGACACAGAACAGTTAAAATCCTCTCCCCAATACTCAAGACCTTCAGCAGTCGAGTTGCAACTCTTTCTGCTACTTTATTTTCATTCCTTTTCAACCTGAACTCAGCACCCCCACCCCCACTCCAGCGACCCTCACTTCCCTTCCCCAGCTCAGCCAAACCCAACCAACCACTCACACCCTCACACCCTCGGGGGACTGAAGGTGCTCTTAAACCTGTCTTTACCCGGGACACAAACCCCCTTAGCTCCGCCCCAAGAAGAGAGCTTGCGAATCTGATTGGCTACATCTCCAAAACACGTGCTGGGGGCGTGGCCTGCAGCCCAGTGCTAGGGTGTGGTTCTGACACTGTGGACTCCTTTGGCTGAACCCATCTGCACAGTGTGGTGCTGCCTGTCTCCCCAGGGCAGATGGGTCAACTTGTTCTCTGCCTAAACGCCTTGCTCATCTCTCACCCGTGGGGTAGAAAGGGTAAACTGAGGTAGGATTGCCTGCTCTAGACAAGCTTGATCATCTTGCTCTTTGTCCCCTCTCCTGTGTGCACCCTGCGCTCGCAGGCAGGTGAGCAGGAGAGGGGGCACAGGGTTCCCTGCACAGCTAGCTACACCCCACTGATCACAGAACCCTCGCAGGTAGTAAAACAGGGCGATTTCATATGACTCGGAGTTAAGTTAGAAGCTAACCCACGCTAAAGCGAACATCGTGATGCATTGAAATTACCCTTTAAAATTCCTTAAACTTCCTAGAATACTGCCTGGAATAAAAGGCTTTGTGTATATAACCCTGTGTCTGATCTCCCAGTTCTTTGTTGGTCAGTGTTTCTCTATGAACTTCAATTAATTCTTCAATGTATTCCTCCAGGGTGCCCAGAACTCTGCCGCCAGCCCTGGCTAGGCCTCCTGAACAAAGTGCTTCTCTTCTCTGTTGGTGGCTTGAAAATCATTAAAATTTTCAAGAGAGAGGAAAAGGGACTGGCAGGTGTGGGGGACAAAGGAAGCCTCTGGGATGGTGATAATGTTCTATTTCTTGACCTGGGCTGTGGTTACACAGGTACGTTCATTCTGTCATAATTCATCAAACTGGGCACGTGTGATTGGTACAATTTTCCCTATGCATATTTTACTTCAGGTTTTTAAAAGTTTATTTTAAACATGTGCATTCTCTCTTTGGATTTCTCCAGCAGGCCTTGGCTGTTTTAGATTTGATTACCCAAGACCTGTCACATTCAGCAGACAGTGCTATTTCCATTTATCTTACTCTCGCTTTCACTCTCTTTTTCTGTTTGTTTTCTTCAACCCAGTAGTTGAATTCCAGTAAAGTAATTGGGGCTAGGATGAAAGTAAATTATAAAGTAAATTCATCGCTAACTTGCTATGGCTTCTGGCAAAAATTACTTAGCCTCCCTCCACATAGGTTTCTTGTCTGTAAAATAAGAATAATAATAGTACTTACCTCATCCTACCTCCTAGGGTTGTTTTGATTTATTGTAGAGATGAGGTCTCGCCAAGTTGCCCAGGCAGGTCTCGAACCCGCAGGCTCAGGCAATCCACTCGCCTCGGCCTCCCAAAGCGCTGGGAATACAGGCTGAGCCACCGAGCCCGGCCCCTAGGGTTGTTAATAAAGCATGAATGGCATGTGTGTAAAGTTCTTACAAGAGTACTGACACACAGTAAGCACACGCGGCATCATCGGGCTTTTGTTATTTTTTATTTCCCGTTTGTCGTTTTTCCCTGAGCAGATATTGCCATCAGGAACCTCAGGGGAAGAAGAACATAGCATCCAAACAAGATTCATGAATACAGATGCCTTGAGCCAAGACTGCCAAATAGGACAAACCTTTCCAAGTCATCTAGCATCCTTCTCCCCAATCAAACCCCCTATCTGCCAGTCCTGTTCCATTCAGCTCCTTTAGAAAGGTTTCCCTAAACACACCGCCCCCAGGGTCTTTCCTTCTGAACTCACTATTCACTGACTCATTCATTGGCAACCAAGTCTCCATGGCTCATGACAGCACTGTTGGAGATGGATTCTCCTGAATCCCTGGGGTGACAGCATCTCCACCTGCAGCTGTGTGAGCCAGACTTGTGTCCTGTAGGGCCCAAAGACTAAGTGAAAGGTTTAAAACCTTAAAGACCTAAAGTCTTACAGAAATCCCTGATCTCTTTCTTGAATCTTTTCCCATCCTCCTTAGCCTCTGACTACCACCTTCCCTGTGAGGAAGGCACCCAGGGTTTTACTTTCCTTACTATTTCCCTCTACCTAGGCAAACAGGACTCTAACCACCCATCCACACTCACTAACTGACTGTTCACATTGCACTGAAGTTTATTGACACCTTCAGGGTACCTCAGCTGGCTATTTGTATATGAAGTCTTTAACACTACATGTAGAGCTATGGTAGGTTTCTTCAAACATCAGTAGACATGATGGATTATCTAGAAGAATGTCCTAAAGCTAATCTATTCCTCTGGTGGACATTCTGGCCTCAAAATAATAGTTATTTTGCTGAGCACTCATTATGTGCCATTCCTGTGGTGCTTTCTGTGCATTATCTAATTTAGTCCTAGCCAATGAAATAATTATTATTCCAACTTTACAGATGAGAACACTGAGACTTGGGGAATCAGTTACAATGACAGGACCTTACAGACTGTGTGTGACTGATGGGACTAAGGTTATATAACCCCTAAAGCTTTTCTTTTTGAGAGACTTGTGAGTACACCAGCACAAGCCTCTCCTTTACCTCCTACCCCAGATATCTCCTCTTCTACCTCTCCCTAGAAAGCTTCCCAGGGTGCTGGAATTAGGGAACCCTGTGCTGCTTGTCGTTTCCCAGGGCCAGGGTAGCCCCAGCACATGGCTCAAACTTCCTCCCCAAACCCTCTTTCTTCTATTTCTTCCTGTTCTCTAAATGTTCTTAGAGAGTATTAACTCATTTCATTCAATAAACATTCATTGAGAACCTATTTCGTGCCAGATGGTAGCACCAAGAACACAGTGATTAAGAAGATGGATGTGGCCCCTAACCTCATGCTGCCCATGACACGAGTTGCCCCTCTATTTACAGTACCCTGCTCTTCTTCCACACCCAACCTCACCTGCAGCCAGGCAAACTCTTACTGATCCACTGAGATCCAGCTCACAGTCTTACCCCCTCCTCCACCTTCCCAACTCGCTGGGGATGACATAATACTTAACAGCCAGTTTAGCAATCAGAATGGATATGCCAGTTGTGACCTACCAGTCTCCCTGTCTGTCCAAGCTGAATTTCAGTCCTGCTTCAACCCTGAACAGAATAGTTAACCTGTCCATGAGGCTCCTCGGTACCTGGTCCACACAAACATTGAAGCACTGTCCTTTTTCTCTTCCTGAGAGGGAATCTCTTGTGGTTTCGGTCATATCCTCACCAAACCCTCCCCACTATACTCACACCCACAAACATGCACAGATGTGATGATGAGCTTATGAAAGGCAAGAATCTTTTCTTTTCTACTCAGAGAACAGCACAACCCAGGTACATAACAGAAGCTCAATAAATTCCTATTTAATGAATGAGTTGGGATGGGAAGTAATCTGGCCTTCATTCCAGAGAACTTCCAAAAAATTACTTTTCCTGATTAGATCAAGATCAAGGACCTTTCCTGCTTTAATATTAAAAAAAAAAATTTAATGTGTGTTAGGCCCATTTTTGTTTTTTTTTAATTTACATTTAATCAACATATAATTATTACATATGTTTATGGAGTAAAATGTGATGTTTTAATATATGTTTACATTCTGAAATAATTAAATCAAGCTAATTAACATATCTATCACTTCACATAATCATTTTCTGTGGTGAGAACATTTAAAATCTACTCTTTTAGCAATTTTGAAATATACATTATTTTAACTACAGTTACCATGTTTTTTATGCAATATATCTCTTAAACTTATGCCTTTCTTTTCATTAACATTTACACATTTGTGTTAGTGTAACAGCCCTTATATAACATCCTAAAATGCATTCCAATGATGCTTCTTATCTTTCTAGTAATACCTCTGGTTATCAAGTTATAAAACAAGAGTACTGTTGTGGGATAAATTATGTCCTACAAAAATTCATATATTGAGGTCCTAACATTCTGTCCCTCAGTGCCTCAGAATATAACTATATTTAGAGATAGGGTCCTTAAAGAGGTCATTATGTTGAAATGAGGTCGTATGAGTGGTCCCTAATTCCATATGATGGATGTCCTTCTCAGAAGTGGAGATTAGGACACAGATACAGACCGAAGAAAGACAATGTGAAGATACAGCAAGAAGACAGTTATCTACAAACCAAGGAGAGAGGCCTCAGAAAAACACAAACTCAGCCAACATCTTCATCTCGGACTTCAAGTGTCCAGAATTGAGAGAAAACAAATTTCTGTTGTTTAAGCCAACCACTTTATTATGGCAACAAACTGATATAAGTATCAATCTCCCTTGCAAATGATCTACTGGTGTAATAAATAACCCAAATTTTCATTTTGTATGTACAATCTCCAAGTAAACTAGAAACTTATTGATATTAGTGAATATGACTTATGCCTTAGAATCTCTCACAAAGTACAGCACCATTTATATACATAATAGATGCTCAGTAAATATTTAGAATCCATTTCTTAAACTATAGAATATACGGGCAGACTTCTTTGTTTTCATCTACTTCAGGGTTTCTCAACCTCAGCATTACTGACATTATGGACTGAAGAATTCTTTGTTGCTAGAGGGTTGTCCTGTGCATTGTAGGATATTTGTTAGCAGTTCCCTGGGACTCTACCCACTAGATACCAGTAGTGTACACACACACACACACACATACACACACACACACACACACACACACACACACACACACACACACACACACCCCCAGTGTTATGACAACCAAAAAATGTCTCCAGACATTGTCAAACAGCCCCCGGGGTCCAAGTCATTCATAGTTGAGAATCAATCTGTGTTATGGTTCTATCTTTCCCCCCGCTTCTTAGATATTTTGTCCAAGTATTGTTTCAAGTATTATATAAATCTGAAGATACCTTAAAGAAATGTGCCATGAATCCTGAGCATCAGAAGGATAACAAAGAATGAAAACAAGTTGACAGCGGCTGGTGTTCCTCAGAATATGATTGGGTAGGGCTGTTTTGTCAAATTTGTAGGAAGAATAGTCTCTACAGCAGGACAAGACTAAGAAGTAGCTAAAAATGTCAAGATGGTGGTTTCTGCTGAGTCAGAAGCCCAGGCCTCTGTTCCCAAGATTTCACCTCCTGGTCACTGGTCACTAGCTAGGATCAACATAGCCAAGGAGTTATTTCTATCTCCAGTAGGATTGACTATTTTAAATGATATGCGGTTTTGGTCATTTCTTAGTGGACAAGTCCCCACATCACAAAAACCACCAGGGAAATTGCCACTAATTAGCATGCTTGTTAACGACCTTAGTAAAGAAGGAGGAGGCTAAAAGGGCTGGGTCCCCAGAACTGTGGTCTCCCCTCTAAAGCTGGCCTGGCATGCTGAGGCTGAGGCTGAGTGTGAGCAGACAGCATGACCTCTCACTTTCTAACCACCCTCCTCTTGAAAAAGTATCTCAGGATCCCAAGACTGTCCACTGAATCCCACCCACTAGTACCAAAGACCTTAATGAGTATAAAAACAAAATTGTGGTGGTGATAGTCATGGGGTCATCCTATCTACTAAGAATCTGAGAGAATGATGGGTCTTGCTTTGTGGCTCAAAGCCACAATCTAGTCTGAGGGTTCCCGTGCCTCTACCATCTGATATGATATCGCACAGAGACAACAGGCAGAAGCTGGAAATAAGGCCTCCTGGAGCCAGATGATAAAGGGCCTCCATGCCAAAAATAAGGAATTTCAATTATTTCTGGACTTCCCATGTTAAGAAGTCATTTACTGCAATGCTTCTGGGACATAGTATTAAAACCAGGGACATAGTAAAAAACACCAGTGACTTTGAGTGTAGGAAATGTCAGCAATCCCTATGCTAATAGAATTCCCAGCATATATTTATATAAATAACTATACTATAAGACTATAGAAAACTACCTGGAGAGAAGAGAAGGAAGCCCAAAACTCTCCAAGCCTCTCAAGAGGCACAGGAAGTACTTTTTAATGCAAACCCCAGTAGCAGACACAGTAACACTTTCCGTTTCCACTTTCTGACTTACTGTTTACCATCCCAGATGTACCAGAGGTAACAGCGAGACAAAAAAAAAAGACCAACACAGACTTAAAAGGAAATCTGGGTTGTATTTCACATCTGCTCCCTCTTCCGCAGCTCTGCACTGGGTGACAGATGCAAAACTCCTTCCCATTTGACTAAAGGTAACCCGCACTTCTGGAGTCCGAGTGAATACCCACAGCCCAAAGACTAAATGTGTCAGAGGGAGTTTTAGAAGGGTCCCCACAGCTTCCTCACTTCCTTCCAGCTAATGATACACAGAGTTCTGTTTGTGCAGTGCAGCATGAGAATGGGATAAATGCAAGACTGCGCATGTCTTTCAATACTGGTATACTTAGCTGCCGCCAACCCTCATGCACCATACAAACTATCCCATATTCATGTCATCACAGTTTACATTGTCCCCTATACCATTTTCTGTGGCACATTAAATTTTCCATGTAAAAGCCGTTTTTGCCCGTTATTTTCCTGTCTTTTTACTTTGCTAGAAAAAGAAGTCAATAATGACCCCGTTGCTTAGTGCTTACAATAGTTTTGCTGCTTTTGTATTGGATTATAATAGACACAACACAGACATTTTAATTCTGTTTAACAAACAACAGAAATACACTTTAAAAAATGAAATCGGGTGCTCATGCTGAGGACATGTAATACACTAAAAGTGTCTATATATAATGTGAAGTTGAGCTTTGTCCACTACCTTGAAAAAGAGTGCTAGAGAAAACATTTCTCTTTTTCCTTTGATCGTATGCTGTGTTTCACAAGCCCTTCATCCAATGGGAAAATAGTAAGCGTGGAAAACTGAGATATCTCTGTAATTAAGGTATAGCCCAAGCTGCTGTAGCAAAGTTACCCCAAAACACAACATCTCAAGCAGACCAGAACCATATTTCCCTTGAACAGAACAGGTTGTGGATAGGGTAGGGCAGGAAGTTGACTCTGCTCCATGAGATCCCCCAGGAATTCAGGATCTTCTTAATTTTTTTTTTCTCTATTTGTTTAAGTAAGGTCTAATTTACATAGAGCCAAATACACTTTTTCAAGTGAAACATTCTACTTGTTGCCCTGGAAACATCCCCTAGAATGTGGCTGTCATCAGCAGCACCTTCTCTTCATTCCACCCCCAAGAAGGGTAAAAGAGAAGGGTAAAGGAAAGCCATTTTGTCCCCCGAAGGGTATGACAAGAAGTTGCAGCTCACATCACATTGGCCAGAATTTAATTGCACACCTAGCTTAAGGGAGCCTAGGAAATGGTGTTTGTGTGCCTAACTAAAACTTGGGAGACTCTAACACTGAAAGGATGAAAGGAAAATGAATACAATTAAGATATTATGTTACGACATCAACATTTTTACAAACTTGGGGATTGGATTATTTTCTAATGTCTTTCAACAAATGAGAATACAGTGCTAGAATACAATTTGCAAACAATCAACAAAGCAAAAGTTTTATGCAAGGGTATTCACTTCTGGCACCCTTATTTGTTGTTCATTTTTGTCTGTTACTCTCTTCCACTTTTTCCAAAGATTGGGATCAGTTAAAAGCATGAAATTGTCTGTCAAACACAGGAAACTGATGCCAGATAGTGTCTTTGTTGTTTCCCTTTAGCACAATCCAAAATTTATTTTCAATGACTCGGGCCATTATAATAAGAAGAAATCTGTGAAGCAAGAATGCTTCAGCCAAAAGCATTTCTTCAGTGTTTGGCAAATGTCTGCAGTTCAGAGTTATCTGGCAGCAACATCAGATATCCTGTGCTGATTTTGAATATTTCCTACACCATAGGCCATGACTCTGATCACATCCTAATTTCCCATGACAATTACAAAAATGCAAGAAGGGCAAAGCTCTATAAAATGTCAAGATCTCTTTAGGTAGTCATTGCTTTTGATAAAAGCGTGACTAAATGTTGGCAGAGAAAACTTCTGATTGAATGAAGAAGAATAAAAGATGTTATCAGTGTGTTAATGAAGATATTTTTATGGTGTGCCTACAAAACAAATATACAATGATGTCAATTCCAAATTAACAAAACAGCAGTTGATGCAAGGCTTTATCTGTTTAGAAAATGTCAATGCCTTAGAGCAGTAACTGCTATAATATATTGTCATGTTGTGTTATACTGATGGCTTAACAGAAGTAGATATCCTTCCAGCCTCAATAGTAATAATAACAGTAAAAACAGCATCAATAATAGTGCAGGTTATAATTTCTTAATTTGACTGCTTATTGGAGACAATGCAAATTATTTTTACATAATATTTATTGTAATTTTCACAATAATATTGCAAACAAATACAACAGGCATCAGTCTCACTAAGGCTCAGGTTATAAGTTGCCTAAGCTCATCTGTTGGTTGTGGCAGTGCTGGTAATAAGTAAAACACATAAAGTGCATCCTATGTGTTAAGCCATGTGCTAAGCATGATGCCGAAATTCAGATTCATGGCATTTTTGCATAGTTCCTCATAAAATGAGACTTCTATAGATACAGACAGAAGCCTGGTTCATATGACACAGGCTTCTTCCTGTGTAGGCAGCCACTTGAGTTTCCTCAGAAAGCTTGGCTTTTGAGCACGCCAACAAGTCTAGCAGTGATGTGGCATTCTAAAATTAATCTGAACCATGGGGTAGTTAATACCCAGTCCACCACATGAAGCACCTATCTTCTCCTACAATGTATTACATGTGGTCTAAGTGAGATGGATGATGGCCAGGCTATAGCAAGGAAATGCTGAGATGAAATTTGTAGCTGCAGCAGCTGTGCTTTAAGTCAAATTCTCCAAATCTGTCTGAAGCAGATAAATATAATGTTGATCAGACTGACACATCCCATTACTATGGCTTGAATATGTCCCCTCTAAAATTCAAAATAGTATTAGGAGGTAGATTTTTTTTTTTTTTGAGTTGGAGTCTCACTCAGTCACCCAAACTGGAGTGCAGTGGCCACTCCCGGCCACCGCAGTCTCCACCTGCTGGGCTCCGGCGATCCTTCAGCCTCAGCCTTCCAAGTAGCCGGAATTACAGGCATGCGCTACCACACCCGGCTGATTTTTTGATTTATTGTAGAGATGAGGTCTCGTTGTCCAGGCGGGTCTCGAACCCGCGGGCTCAGGCAATCCACTCACCTCAGCCTCCCAAAGGTGCGGGATTACAGGCTGAGCCACCAAGCCCGGCTAGGAGGTAGATTTTTTTTAAGAAGTTATTAGTCACCAAAACCCTATCTTTAGCAGAAGAATCCAGATCACCAAAGTAAAAGTCCAAATATGGAACATAGAAGACAAAAATATCATAGAAAAAATCAACAAAACAAAAAGCTCGTTCTTTGAAAGAACAAATAAGATTGATGGACCCACCTCCTCCAGCCAGAATGACCAATAAAAAGAGAGAAAAATCCCAAATAAATACAATGAGAAAGGCAAAAGATCAAATCAGAGGTGGCCCTAAAGGAATACAAAAGATTATCAGAGATTACTATGCACACCTCTACAGAAATAAACTTGTTAAACTAAATGAAATGGAGGACTTTCTGACATCACACAACCAGTCAAGGTTGAAACAAGAAGACAGACTGAGACACTAAATAGACCAATGACAATCTAGGAAATTAACTCCGTCATAAGAAAACTACCTACAAAAAAAAAAAAAGGCCCTGATGGCTTTTCAGTGGAATTCTACAAAACATACAGGGAGAGCCGGGCTCGGTGGCTCAGCCTGTAATCCCACATCTTTGGGAGGCTGAGGTGAGTGGATTACCTGAGCCCGCGGGTTCGAGACCCGCCTGGGCAGCGAGACCTCATCTCTACAATAAATAAAAAAATCAGCTGGGCGTGGTAGCATACGCCTGTAATTCTGACTACTCGGAAGGCTGAGACGGAAGGATCACCGGAGCCCAGCAGGCGAGGCTGCGGTGGCTGGGAGCGGCCACTGTACTCCAGTCTGGGTGAGAGAGTGAGACTACGACTCAAAAAAAAAAACAAAAAACAAAAAAACAAAAACAAAAACATACAGGGAGGAGTGGATATCAATCCTATTGACAGTATTCCAGGTAATTGAGAAAGACAGTATTCTCCCCAAATCAATTGACAAAACCAACATCACACTGATACCCAAATCGGGTAAAGATCCAACAACAAAAAAAAGAGAACTACAGTCCAATAGGCCTGATAAACATAGATACAAAACTTATCAACAAGATTCTAGTAAATTGGATCCAGCAACACATTTCAAAAATCATCCACCATAGCCAGGCTCAGCCTGTAATCCCGCGCCTTTGGGAGGCTGAGGTGAGTGGATTGCCTGAGCCCGCGGGTTCGAGACCTGCCTGGGCAGCGAGACCTCATCTCTACAATAAACCAAAAACTCAGCTGGGTGTGGTAGCACACACCTGTAATTCCGGCTACTGGGAAGGCTGAGGCGGAAGGATCGCCAGAGCCCAGCAGGCGAGGCTGCGGTGGCTGGGAGTGGCCACTGCACTCCAGTGTGGGTGACCGAGTGAGACTCCAACTCAAAAAAAAAAAAAAAAATCCACCATGACCAAGTAGACTTCATCCTTGGGATGCAGGGCTGGTTCAACATCCGAAAGACCATAAATGTAAATAAATACATCAACAGATATAAATATAAGAAACACATAATTATATCATTATATGCAGAAAAAGCTTTTTGTAAAATCCAGCATCCCTTCCTGATAAAAACCCTTGAACACCTAGGCATAGAAGGATCATACCTCAAAATAGTAAGTGTCATCTATGATAAACCCACAGCCAGAATTTTGCTAAATGGACAGAAACTGGAAATATTTTCCCTGAAAATTGGCACAAGACAAGGTTTCCCACTCTTACCTCTCCTGTTCAACATTTTGTTGGAAGTCCTAGCTACAGCAATTAGACAAGAGAAAAAAATCAAGGGTATCGAAACAGGAAAAGAGGAAGTTCATTTATCCCTCTTTGTTGGTGATATGATCCTTTGTCTTGAAAATCCAAAAGAATCTGTCAAAAGCCTGCATTTACTGATAAAGGACTTTGGAAAAGTCTCGGGGTACAAAATAAATGTGCAAAAGATGGTTGCATTCTTATACACCAACAATAATCAGAGAACTAAATAAAAAGTACAATCCCATTCACAATAACCAGAAAAAATGAAATACCTCGGCATCTTCCTAACCAGAGAAATGAAAGACCTTTACAATGAAAACTAAAAAACACTGCTCAAAGAAATCAAAGATGACACAAACAAAAGGAAAATTCATGCTCATGGATAGGAAGAATCAACATTGTTAAGATGTCCATCCTACCAAAGACAATCTACAGATTCAATGCAATACCTATTACATTACCAACATTATTCTTCTCAGACCTGGAAATGGCAATACAGAAATTCACATGGAAACATAAATGACCATGAATAGCCAAAACAATCCTCAGCAAAAGGAACAAAGCGAGAGGTATCACACTTCCAGACTTTAAACTTTACTATAAGGCTACAATGATTAAAACAGCCTGATGTTGGTACAAGAACAGGCATATGGGCCAATGGAGCAGAACAGAGATTCTGGAAGCAAAACTTGAATTTCTCAACCAACTCATCTTTGACAGAGACTCCACCAACAACCACTGGGGAGAGGAGAACCTATTCAGTAAATGCTGCTGAGAAAACTGATTGACTACATGTAGAAGATTAAAACAAGACACCTACCTATTACCATACACAAAAATCAACTCTAAACGGATCAAAGACCTAAACGTAAAACCTCAAACTATAAGAACCTGAGAAAAACGCAGGAGACACTCTTATGGAAATTGGAACAGGCAACCAATTCCTGATCAAAACTCCAAGTGCCCATGCTGTAAGAAATAAGATAGACAAGTGGGACCTCATCAAACTAAAAAACTTCTGCAAAGCAAAACAAACCATCAAGAGAGCAAGGAGAGAGCCCACAAAATGGGAAAAAATATTTGGCAACTATATGTCTAACAAAGGCCTAATATCCAAGATTTACAAGAAACTCAAATGTGCCAAAATGAAAAAAAACAAACAGCCTCATTAAAAAGTAGGTAGAATACATGAATAGACACTTCTCAAAAAAAGATACACGGGCAGCCAACAGACGCACGAAAAAGTGCTCAGCCTCACTAACCATCAGAGAAATGGAAATTGAAACCACATTGAGATACCACCTAACCCCAGTAAGAATGGCCACCATTAATAAAACAACAGATGCTGGAGAGGATGTGGAGAAAAAGGATTGCTTCTACACTGCTGGTGGGAATGAAAACTAGCGCAACCTCTATGGAAAACAGTGTGGTGATTTCTAAAAGAATTAGACATTAACCTTCCATATGGCCTAGCAGTCCCCCTACTGGGAATATACCTGGAGAAACTCAAATCATTCTACAAATAAAATGCCTGCATATGCATGTTCATTGTAACATTATTCACCATAGCAAAATCATGGAACCAACCATGCTGCCCATCGAAACTGAACTGGATTAAAAAAAAAATGTGGCACATATACACAATGGAATATTATGCAGCCATAAGTAAGGATAAGCATACAGACTTCACAGCATCTTGGATGGATTTAGAGTCTATCATACTCAGTGATCTATCACAGAAACAAAGAACAGAGCACCACATAGAAAAGGAACACATAATCTCACTCATAAGTGGACCCTGAACATTTACCATAATACTATAAGAAGGGAGTTGGCATTAGCAGGATACTGCCAGGTTGGGGGCGGGGGAAGCACAAAATCAATAAGTGTATCTGGTCTCAAACCAGGCAAAGTGGTGACCAAAGGGAGGCCCAAATTTTACTTGTACAACGACCACTTATATACCTAATCCTGAGTTGTATCCCACATTTTTAAAACTAAAAATAAATTTTAAAGTTAAAAAATAAAATAAGAAAGACAGAAAACTAAATTGTAATGAAGATACTGAAATTCAAAAAAGGTAATCTAATAAAGAATACCCAACAATGGAAAATGAACTCAAATCACCGGCTCTAAGTAGAATACATATTGAAGTAATAAAGGATCTTGTAATCTTTAGAGCTACTGACCTCAGAGCTACTGACAATAACTAAGTTGCAGAGAACTTACGTTAGGGAAGATATTCTGGTTTTCAAAAGAAAAAAAAAGTAGGTTCCAGGAAAAATTCATTTAGAAAAGTGATATTGATCTCTATCGTAAATCAATAATATCTTGATCTTTAACACCACTCCCTACTAAGTAGAAAGACAGTACTTCAGAGAAATGGCTGAGTCCAGGTCTGTGGTAGGGTAGAAAACAGTAGTGGTAATAAATGAATTCAGCAAGGTGTCAGGATCCAAGATCAACACACACACAAAGATCTATTATACTTCTGTTTGTCTATATTGAGCACCTACTAGTCCCAGCACTATCATGGGCACAGTGAGAGATAGAAAACTAAATAAGACTCTATGAAGAGGAGGTTACTCACAATCCAAGATAGCTAGCCCAAAAGACAATGAAGTATGTGGACATGTTTCTTGTAGTTTTCCAACTTTTTAGTCTTATGACCTTTTTATCCCTCAACAAATATTGAGCATCCCAAAGACCTTTATTTACTATATTAAAAGTTAAAGCTAAAAAACTCTTTAATATGTAGTATTATGTTAAAATACAAATTAAAATTTTGCATGTTAGAATAAATTACATTGTTTTTAAAAAAACTATATTTTTTTAAAACAAAAATCAGAGATTTGTTGGGAGCCAACATCTATAGCTACATGGCTGAGGCCTGTAAAGGTCCATCTGGAAGATCGCCTCTGACATAGGATATCAGTTATACCTATAATATTGGCGTGTGATTGGTGACCAGCATGCATACATGGCAGTAAAACTTATAAGTAAAATCTCTATACGCCTGATGAAAGGTTATACAGCAGAATGACCTTGTCCTTTCTAAATCTTACTTCTTTCTAGATATTCTTTAACTTCTATTCCTGGTAGACTGGTGAGTCAGCTCTTGTTCCTAAAGGCAGTTCCTCCTAGGATTAGAATTAGAAACTAAATTATCATAATAGTTTTATTGCTCCGCCTTTTAGCCGGGCAGGGCGTTTTTCTTCAGCTCTTGTTCCCAAAGGTAGTTCCTCCTAGGATTAAGATTAGAAACTAAATTATAATAGTTTTATTGCCCCACCTTTTAGCCGGGCAGGGCGTTTTTCTTCAGGACGTTTTTTCTAGTTTCGTTACATGCCGAAACTGCTTGCTTCAGCCTGTGGCCATTTCCATAGTAACTGCGCAGTTCATTATCCAAGAGTATGGCAGACACTATTTGATTTTTAGAATAGACTTGTTCGGATAAAACATTCATTTAAGACGATATAATTTCCATCGGAAAGATTTAAACAGTAATAAGCATTCATAGAAAACTTTTAGGTTTTGTTTAAGCTTTTTAAGTTTCCTTTTTTCAGATTATGACTTTAGTTCCTGTTCCTGTAGGCCAATTTTAAGATCCTTTGATTAGTATACCGAAACTTTCCCAACGCTGTAGTTTTTGCTTCTAATATGACAATAGGAAATTTTACACGTAGCCATGTATTAATATACTAGGAAAAAAGATTTAAGTTTTGGGTTAAAGTCATAGTTTTATTAGAATAGAATGAGAATTATAGTGTTACGATTCTAAAATCATACGTCAATGATAATTATAAGATTTAATGATAAGGTATTAGCTTAATGAGATATAGCATAGTATTAAAGCCCAAACACTAGATCATGAAACTCATATAAGTCATGGTAAGGAATAAGTTTTGAATTAATTGTTGTAGAATTACAGGCCACTATGTTGACTCGTAATAGGTTAATGGAATAAATAAAAATTAAGTCATTTAGGTAAACTTATAAATTACAGTATAGTGTTAAGTTGATAATATCAATCGTTAAAAAATATTAGGAGTCAGTAAACTTAGATTGAACCTAGAGTTAACTAAGAAAGTTTTTGTATTAATCAGGGTTTAGAACAAAGAGTATAATATGAATGATTCGTTGAACACTATGGAAGACACTTTTAAACGAACTGTATTTGTGCACCTGTGACCTTGATGTGAGATTTGTAAGGCACGCCTGCTTGGCGCTTGCAAGTCTCGTGATGGTCTTGTGATGCATAGTTTGTAAATCGCAATATACATCATGAAGTTTGTACGCCCCCAGCAAGTGATTGTCACACTGCTGGAGGGTATGAAAAATGGTATATAAGTTGGAAGGAGTCCAAATAAAATTTGGCTTCAATCCTGATCAGACTGTTCCCAGAAGAAACTGCCTCTGAGTGGTCTCTTCTCGCCATCTGGATTCTCCATTGCAGTCCTTACCCACCCTCGGTCAGGGCTGGTCCCCGACAGAGATTCACATGTGGAAGCACAGGAAGTTGATCTCATGAAAGCGGAGAATAAAATAGGGGAAACTAGAAGCTGAGAAAGATGGGGGATAAATAAGGAAAGGTTAGTTAACAGATACAAGACTAGAGTTAGGTAAGGGGAATGAATTCCAGTAAGCTTTAGCACTGTAAGATTACAATAATTAACAATAATTTATTCTATATTTTCAAACAAAAGAAAGAATTTTGAATGACCCCTACACAAAAATGATAAATGCTTGAGGTGATAAATATGCTAATTGCCATGATTTGATTATTACAGTTTGGATATAGGTATTGAAAAATCATGCTATACCCTATAAATAAGTACAATTATGTGTCAATTAAAAATGAAAAAGAAGCCGGGATCAGTGGCTCAGCCTGTAATCCCGCGCCTTTGGGAGGCTGAGGTGAGTGGATTGCCTGAGCCCGTGGGTTCGAGACCCGCCTGGGCAGCGAGACCTCATCTCTACAATAAATCAAAAAATCAGCCGGGCATGGTAGCGCATGCCTGTAATTCCGGCTCGGAATGCCTGTAATTTTGGCTCAGAAGGCTGAGGCAGAAGGATCGCTGGAGCCCAGCAGGTCGAGGCTGCGGTGGCCGGGAGCGGCCACTGCACTCCAGTCTGGGTGACAGAGTGAGACTCCAACTCAAAAAAAAAAATGAAAAAGAGATTAGTAATAACTAATAATAAAATAGAATGACTATAAACAATTAAAAACTACATCATGGGGAGAAAAAGTGGGAGGAGAGTATGGTTATGAAAAGACAACAGGAGGGATCCTTGTGAAGATGAAATTGCTCTGTATCTTCACTGTGAAGGGGAAACAAGAAAATACACATATATGAACATTGCATAGAACTGAATCTATACACGCTTAAAAATAAACCAGGAAATCTGAGGATGGTAGACTGTATCCCTGCCAATATTCTGGTGTGATATTGTACTACAGTTTTGCAAGATGTTACCTTTGAGGGTTTACAGGATTAGTCCGTATACTTTTCTTCTTCCCACCCTTTTTTTTTAAGAGACAGAGTCCCACTCTATTGCCCAGGTTGGAGTGCAATGCAATCATAGCTCATGCAACCTCAAACTGCACTCAAATTATCCTCCTACCTCACCCTTCCAAGCAGTCGGGAGAACAGGGAAGATCCTCCATGCCTGGACCTGGGTATTATTTTCCACAACTTCATGTAAATCTATACATATGACAAAATAAAAATTTTAATTAGAAATCAGTGAGAAAAGCAGCACTGTTTTACAATTTTTCAAATCTCCTTAATATTAATACCTGGCTTAATAGAAGAGACTCGAACACTCAAATCCACTTGTGCATTCAATCTGTTACAGTGTGTTCTTTGGATGGAAGTAACTGAAGAAAACTCAGTCTCACATAGCTATATAATTAAAAAGGGAGAAGTATTTTTAATAGCCATTTCAGATCATTAGGATACGCTTATTTGATACTACACCAAACTTGAACAAGTGGTAGTTTCTTAAGGATGAGCTGCACTGTGAAGTCTTGAAAATTTCACTGGTTTCTCTTGAAATTTTAATTTTGTAACATCATGCATGTTTTTGCAAAATATCAGCAGATCTTTGAAATATTAAAATTTTGACTATACAGTATTGACATACTGACTATACAGGCTTGAGGAGGATGTGGCCTCAGTGAGAGAAAGACAGCATTTCCCAGTCAGGTCCAAAGCACTGCCACAGCTGACTCTTTGGGAAGTTGGAAGTTTCTTCCTGAAAGGTGCACTCCATGACTCATACTCTACACTGTCACAGGAAAGAATTCAAGGACAAGTCACAGAGTAAAGGAAGGAACTTAAATATCAACCAAAATTACAAACTTGAGAGTGGGAGTGCAGGCAATCTCCAAGAGGGAGAGACACTCAAGGGTCTGAAGTGCTGGCTTTTATTTAGTTTTGAGTGTCACTTTCATGTTAGTTACAAGCTATAGAAAATTTGTGTCAGTTTTAAGCCACAGGAAGTTTGTGTCAATTTCATACTAATTACAAATCACAGGAAGTTTTTAACCTCTTAAGCCCTTGCTCAGTAATTCACCATTTCTCGATTATGCTTAAGCTAGCTAGTCTGCTTCAATATTTAAAAAATTACATTCTTTCATACTGCAACTGTTCTTGTCAGAAAAGTCTTTAAACATTACAGAGCTGCCAGGTTCATGATGGATGCAAGTTTTCCAAAATTCTAATTTTCACTTAAAAATTCACATTTTATTCTTTGGCCATAAATACTTTCATTTGTTTTCTTTGAAGTGTCAGATTCAAGTTTCTCATTTTTGAGAAAATGTCTGCCAATATACTAGTCTGAATAGCCATAGCTTGTCTAACAGTCATCTTTTCAAATAAATATTGTTTAACATGGGAAAGCAGTGAGTTGAGCAAATAGCTCAGACAATAGCAAAAGTGCCTTTCCTCAAGAGCCTGCATGTATTCATCTAAAATGTAAATTTCTGCTTATAAACATGTTTTAATAGTTGTGAGAAAGTCATGACAGATGGCTTGGGACAAAAAATAATGATACTCACAAATTATATTGCCAGTGTCTGGTGGGGAAGAATGCAATGACTATTAGAACAGTTTGACGCTGCTGCCTCAACTGGTCCTAAGGTACCAGCAATTTTATCCACCATCAGTGCAAATGCCAACCTAGTGAAATGAGTAACTTATGTCTCTGAATTATTATGAAAGTAGTTTTTACCTCTGTGTCCAACTGAAAAGGTATCAGGATCCCACCTTGAAAACTGCGGAAGCAAAAGAACCTACCACACTAATCTAAGGATTTAACTTAATCCTAATTTAAGGATTAAGCGTTCTTAGTGTCTTTTTACTTCACTAGCCGTACCAATGACTATTAACTCAAGGATAAAGTAATGTATTTAATATCATCTGATAATGAATCAATGCCTCTCTACTGTTAAAATCACGGTGGTTTGCAATTGGCCACAGCACCTATTGCTAGGTGCCAGAATAAAATAAAAACCCCATTACCAATTCCTTTTTATCCTTAAAGGCAAAAGCATTTTCTGAGCTTCTTCCTTTAAATTACCCCTGATGGATGGCTAGCAAGATGAGTTAGACTTTCAGATTTCAGCAAGTTCTGCAGTGGTGATCAAGAAGGAAGAGGTTCAAATGTTCCCAACCCCACTTAATAAGGTCAGAAGGACCAGAGCCCCAGCATTCGAGATGCTTTTTAAAGTTATTTATCAATATGCCTGTGTGCTTGCCATAGACTAATTTAAAAGCAAGAGCATTAGAAAGTGAATCAGAGATTTATAGAAAAAAGCATGCCAGAAAAGGAGTCTAAGTTGATTTTTAGCTCTGTGACTTTTCCACTTACATAGCAAGTACACTCAATACAATACAACATGTATTTTTAGATATTTTATATAAAAGGGAGAAATTACATCCTACTGCCAAATGTTTTACTGCATAGAAGCAAAATGTTTGAGCATTTTAATTGTAAAGTAAAAAATATGACAGAAAAAATACATACTAAGAGGTTTATATGGTGGATTATGAAAGGGACCCAGATCTCCTTAGGGCACAGGAGTTCATTCTGCCTGGGGCTCATTCATCCCAGACTGCATCTTCTTGCACCTGGCTACGTTCATGGTAAAGCAATATTTGATCAGAAAAGGGTGACACAGAGTAAATTTTTAAAAGTTAGCAGACCTTATTTAAAAAAAAAAAAAAACAAGAAGGAGGAGACAAGAAGGCAATGGAACAGGTCAGAGTGTGAGAGTCTCTGCAAACATGAGTGTCCATAAAGACTCTCTGTCTGAGTGGGTGTGTGCCAGTGGGTGAGTGAAAGTCCGTCTAAGGGGAGACTCGGGGTCATGCACCCAGGGCTCTTCTCCAGAGATGACAACAACCCACCACCACCTTGAGACTGGAGCCCCCAGTGCACAGGATTGTCTACCATTGTCAGGACTCTCTTAAGAGGAGACAGCAGAGAACAGCTGTTCCTCACCATCTGGCACCTGACTCACACCATCACCTGTGGCAGCAGACTGGCACTAACCCAGGAACCATGGAGAAGGCAGGGTGTGCAAATCTGGAACCCAGACTTGATGCCAGTGAGGAGATGCCAACTGGTGCCACCTTCTCTGCCCCGAGAACAGGCAGAGACTGGCATTGCCCTGCCCAGCTCTTGCTGGAGTAACAGATGCCCCTCCCCCTATCCTGGAACAGGCACAAACACATCAGATCTGAATGGGAGACTTGAGAGCAGCAAAAGCAGCAGACAAGTTAGGTGAGTCCGGAGTTGATCCATCCTCCTCCCACAGTAGTCTGTGGGGCATCTGACCCACACTGGGAACAACCTTACCAGTCTGTGCTGACACTGAGGGGTTGGGTTGGAGACTGAAGCCTCTCCTTAACATGACAGCAGAGGCCAAAAGAGACCTGGGGTTACAGAAACAGCCACAGAGCAAGTTTTTGTTGTTGTTGTTGTTTGATTGTTTTTTGTTTTAGTTTTTGTTTTTTTCTTCTCTCTTTCTTTCTGTTTTTGATTATGTTTTTGTACTTGCTATGCTTCTGTTATTTTAATGTGGTTTTTTTTTACATTTTCTATTTGTGTCAGGATAGAAAAGAAGCTTTAAAAGGGCAAGTACATCAACAAAGGTTTTTGTTTGTATGTTTGTATGATTGTCTGTATGATTTTTTTTCTTGTTTTTTCTGTCTCTGTTTCTCTGTTGGTATGCCTGTTTTCCCTTTTCTTCTTTCTCTTCACCTTCCTTTCATCTTCTTCCTCCCTTTTTCCATTCTTTTCCTTTTTCTTATCTCATTTTGCTTTCAGGAGGCAAACACACCCCTACTGCATGGACAGATTGTAAAGTGGTGGGAAGTGGGTTCCAGTATTATCAGTTACTGGGATCTGCAGATAGCTTCTGAATCGCAGCTTCCCCCTTAAATAAGTCTCAAAACTTCAGAAAGCATAACCCACTGCACCCAGTCCAGCTTCAAAATTGAGCAAAGTCAGAGGATCTACATAAGGAAAAATAGGAGACTGAGCAAAGAGAAGTAAAAGCTATCCCCCATCACTGAACAATGGAATTAAAGAAGAGTTTAAAAAGGGAGGGAGGGGAGGGAAACATATACAAAAGAAGAAAAATCAAAGGAAGAAAATGGGTCTCACACAGACCCCTGGGAGAACAACTGAGAATACAGACTTCAGAACTCAAACAATGAAGAGCCCCCAGAATGACTGGTCTCAAACCACAAACCCAATTATCAAGATGTTAATAGAGTGAATAAATAGAAATGAGGAGAGACAAGAAGAAAGAATGGAGTTGATAATCAAGATAACAGCAATAAAGAATATAGTGAATGAAATAAATAACAAACTGATAAGCATGGGAAGCAGGATTAACCAAGCAGAAGAAAGAATCTCAGAGCTTGAGGACCAAAATGTGGAAGTAACACAAACTCTTGAAAACATAGAAAAGAAGCTTAAAAAGACAGAACAAAATCTCCAAGATATGAGTGATTATTTCAAGAGACCAAACCTAAGATTAATTGGAATCCCTGAGGAAGACAGAGAGACAGAACACTCTGGAACAAACATTGCATGAAATTATTCAAGAAAACTTCCCTCATCTCATCAGAGACATGACCATTCAAAAACAAGAGATTCAGAGAACCCCTGCAAGACATAAATGAGAAGACCAACTCCTAGACACATTGTAATTCACTTACACAAAGTAGGTATAAAAGCAAAAATTCTAAAGGCAGCAAGAGAGAAAGGTCAGACTACCTACCAGGGAAGACCAACTAAAATAGAAGCAGACTTATCTACAGAGACACTTCAGGATAGTAGAGATTGGAACCCAATCTTCAAAATCCTCAAAGATGGACAATTTCAACCAAGAATTACCTGACCAGCTAAGCTAAGTTTCATCCATGGTGGAGAATTAAAATCCTTCCCAGACATCCAATCCCTAGTTTATGTGCCTCCAGATCAGCTCTACAAGAAACACTTAAGAAAGCATTAAACACAAAAGAAAGAAAGAAAAAGAATGACACCACCCTTCACAACAATGCAGGAAAAAAATTGAAAACACATAAATCAACACAAAAATCAAAAGAATGATAACTAACAAACAGTAGCAATAACAAACTCTATAAGATCCTCATGACAGGGATAAACTCCCACATCTCAATAATTAGCCTAAATGTGAATGCGTTACATGAACCACTGAAAAGACATAAAAAGGCAAATTGGATAAAATATCATGATGCAACAATATGGTGTATCCAAGAGACTCATCTTACCGGAAAGGACACTCAGACTCAAAGGAGAGAATGGAAAACAAATTTTCAGGTGAACGAAACACAAAAGAAAGCAGAAGTTGCAATCTTAATATCAAACAAAATATCCTTTAAGCTATCAAAAACGTTAAAAGATACAGAAGATCACTACATAATGAAAAAAGTTTCAACCAATTAACAAGAAATATCCATCCTAAACATATATGCACCCAACAGAGGAGCACCAACTTTCATAAAGATGCTACTAGGTAAAGATATTGACTCAAACACTATCATAGCTGGGGACTTAAATACCCCACTCAAACCCTAGACAGATCATCAAGACAAAAAAGTCAACAAAGAGATCCAGAACCTCAATGTGATGCTTGACCAGATGGACTTAATTGATACCTACTGAGCACTCCACCCAACAACCACAGAATATACATTCTACTCATCAACACATGGAATGTACTCTAAGATCGACCACATCTTTGGCTATAAATCAAGCATAAACAAATTTCATAAGATTGAAATACTGCACCTTCTCAGACCACAGTGGAATCAAAATAAATATCAACACCAATAAAGTTCCCCCAAAACACACAGACATGGACACTAAACAGCATGACGCTGAAGACTCCTGGGTTAATACAGTAATCAAAACAAAAATTAAAAGATTCCTGGGAAAAAAATGAAAATGAAGAAACATCTTCCCACAATCTCTGGGATACCATGAAAACAGTACTAAGAGGGGAATTCATATCACTATAAGCACACATGAAGAACATGGAAAGATCACAAGTTAGCAACCTTAACAAATCACCTAAGAAAGATGGAAAAGTAAGACCACCAAAACCATAACTTCAGCAGAAGAATACAGATCACCAAATGAAAGCCCAAATACAGAACATAGAAGACAAAAATATAATACAAAAAATCAACAAAATGAAAAGATGGTTCTTTGAAAGGATAAACAAAATTAATGGAACCCTAGCCAGAATGACCAAGAAAAAGCCCTAATAAACACAATCAGAAATACAGAAGATCAATTCACAATTAACCCTGTAGAAATACAAAAGATTATCAGAGATTACTATGTACACTTGTATGGAAACAAACTCACAAACCTAAATGAAATGGAGGACTTTCAGACATCACACAACCTCCCCAGGTTGAAACAAGGAGAATTTGAGACCTTAAATAGATCAATAACATCCTAAGAAATAGACTATGTCATAAGAAAACTACCCACAAAAAAAAGCCCTGAACCAGATGGCGTTCCAGCAGAATTCTTCAAACCACACAAGGAGGAGCTGATACCAACCCTATTGAAAGTATTCCAGGAAATCGAGAAAGATGGAACTCTCCACAAATCATTGTATGAAGCTATCACATTTATACACAAACTAGGCAAAGACCCAACAACGAAAGAGAATGACAGGCCAATATCCTTGAAGAATATACATACTAAAATTCTCAACAAGATTCTAACAAACTGGATCCAACAACACATCTTAAAAATCACCCACCATAACCAGTAGGCTTCATCTCTGGAATGCAGGGCTAGTTCAGTATCTGCAAGACCATAAACATAATTACATACATCAACAGATGTAAGGACAAAAACCACATGATTATATCATTAGACATGGTAAAAGCTTTGATAAAATCCTGCATCCCTTCTTGATAAAAATTACCAAACATCTAGGTATAGATGGAACATAACTCAAAATAGTAAGAGCCATCTATAGAAAGCCATAGTCAACATACTGCTAACCAGAAATTGAAACCATTTCCCCTGAAAACCAGAACAAGAAAAGGATGCCCACTCTCACCCCTCCTGTTCAACATAGTTTTGGCAGTCCTAGCTAGAGCAATCAGACAAGAGAATGAAATCAGGGTATCCAAAGAGGACGTTAAGTTATCCCTCTTTGTAGACGACATGATTTTATACCTCAAAAACCCAAGAGAATCTGTCAAAAACTTCCTTGCACTGATAAAGGACTTTGGTAAAGACCCAAGGTGTAAAATAAATGTGCAAAAGACAGTCGCATTCCTATACACCAATAAAAAATAAACAGAAACCCAAATAAAAAACACAATCCCATTCACAGTAGCCACACACACAAAATAAAATACCTCAACATCTTCCTAACCAGAGAAGTGAAAAGCCTTTACTATGAAAACTATAAAACATTGCTCAAATAAATCAAAGATGACAAACAAATGGAAAAATATTCCATGCTTATGAAGTGGAAGAATCAACATTGTTAAGATGTCCATCCTATCCAAGGCAATCTACAGATTATCCAAGGCAATCTACAGATTTAACACAACACCCATTAAATTACCAGCAGCATTCTTCTCAGACCTGGAAATGACAATACAGGAATTCATAGGGAAACACAAATGCCCACGATTAGCTAAAACAACAGTAGTTGGAAACTGCCGGGAGTGGGGGTGGGATTGGCAGTAGTGGGCAACTGCCAGGGGGAGCACACCTCATCAATAAAGGTACCTGCATAATGAACATTTGTATACTTAATCCTGAATTGTACCACAAATCTTCAAAATAAATTATTTTTAAAGTTTGAGATTTATAGAAAAATTAAACAGTATGAAGAGTTCCCATATACCCGCCCCCCCCCACTCACAGTTTATCCTTTTTTTTTTTTTTTTTTTTGAGTTGGGATCTCATTCTGTTGCCTAGGCTGGAGTGGAGTGGTATGATCATGACTCTCCATAGTCTTGACCTCCTGGACTCAGCTGATCCTTCTGCCTCACCCTTTCAAGTATCTGGGGCTACAGGAGCATGCCTCCAAACCCAGCAAATTTTTTCTTTTAAGATATGGAGTACAATTCAGGATGAGGGCGCAGGTGTATTTTTTTTTATTTTTTGAGTTGGAGTCTCACTCTGTCTCCAAGACTGGAGTGCAGTGGCCGCTTCTGGCCACCGAACCTCGACCTGCTGGGCTCTGGCGATCCTTCTGCCTCAGCCTTCCAAGTAGCTGGAATTACAGGCATGCGCTACCACGCCCAGCTGATTTTTTTTTTTTTTGATTTATTGTAGAGATGAGGTCTCGCTGCCCAGGCGGGTCTCGAACCCACGGGTTCAGGCAATCCACTCACCTCAGCCTCCCAAAGACGCGGGATTACAGGCTGAGCCACCGAGCCCGGCAGGTGTATTTTTTATAGAATAATTTTAGTTCCTCCAAGTATATTACCAGTAGGGGGTTTGCTGGGTCATGTGGAAGGTCAATTTTTAGAATTTTTTTTTAGGAATCGCCACACTGTTTTCCAGAGGTTGTACTAGTTTACACACCCACCAACAGTGTAGAAGCATTCCCTTTTCCCTGCATGCTCTCCAGCATCTGTTGTTGTTTTTTAATTATTGATGACAGCCATCCTGACTGGAGTTAGGTGGCATCTCAGTGTGTGTTTTTTCTGTTTTGTTTTGTTGTTTTTTTTTTGAGTTGGAGTCTCACTCTGTCACCCAGACTGGAGTGCAGCCTCGACCTGCTGGGCTCCAGCGATCCTTCTGCCTCAGTCTTCCAAGTAGCTGGAACTACAGGTGCGCGCTACCATGATCGGCTCATTTTTTGATTTATTGTAGAGATGAGGTCTCGCCAAGTTGCCCGGGCTGGTCTCGAACCCGCGGGCTCAGGCAATCCACTCAACTCAGCCTCCCAAAGCGCTGGATTACAGGCTGAGCCACTGAGCCAGGCTTCAGAGTATTTCTAATTTGCATTTCTTTGATCACTAGTGAGGCTGAGCATTTTTTTAATGTATCTGTTGGCTGCTCATATGTCTTCTTCTGAGAAGTGTCTATTCATATCTTTTGCCCACTTTTTAAAAATTTTAATAAGGTGGGGTTTGAGAACAGCCTGGGCAACTTGGCAAGACCTCAACTCTACAATAAATAAATAAATAAATAAATAAATAAACAAACAAACAAATAAATAAATAAATAAATAAATAAACAGTCGGGCATGGTAGCACACATCTATAGTTCTGGCTACTTGGAAGGTTGAGGCAGAAGGATCGCCTGAGCCCAGCAGGTCGAAGCTGGGGTGGCCGTGAATGTGCCACTGCACTCCAGCCTCAGCAATGGAGTGAGACTCTAACTCAAAAAAAAAAAAAAAGGAACAATTCAGGTTTAGATACATATGTGGTCATTGTACAGGTAAAGTGTGGGTACCCTTATTGATGTTGTGTGCCCCCTTTCCTGGAAGTGTCTCACCACTGCCAATCTCCTTCTTATAGTATTATGTTAAATGTTCCAGGTCCACTTATGAGTGAGTACATGTGGTACTCAGGTCTTAGTTTCTGTGATAAATCACTGATTATTATAGACTCTAATTCCATCCAAGTTGCTGCGAAGTTCATAATTTTGTTTTTCTTTATGGCTACATAATATCCTATCGTGTAAAGTTACCATATTTTCTTTATCCAGTCCACTTTCGAAGAGCAGTACAGTTGGTTCCATGTTTTTGCTATTGTGAATAA
This sequence comes from Cephalopachus bancanus, assembly GCA_027257055.1. Taxonomy (NCBI): domain Eukaryota; kingdom Metazoa; phylum Chordata; class Mammalia; order Primates; family Tarsiidae; genus Cephalopachus; species Cephalopachus bancanus. The sequence goes on along the minus strand of JAPVLO010002889.1, from coordinate 54,120 downwards.
TGCTGCAATAAATATGCACGTGCAGGTATCTTTTTTATAGAGTGATTTGAGTTCCTCCAGGTAGATTCTCAGAAGGGGGATTGCAGGGTCACATGGAAGGTCAATTTTTAGATCCTTTAAAAACCCTCACACTGTTTTCCATAGAGGTTGTAGTAGTTTACATTTCCTCCTACAGAGTGAATTCTCCCCCTTTCCTCGTATCCTCTCCAGCATCTGTTGTTTTTTGCGTTCTTGATGATGACCATCCTGACTGGAGTTAGGTGGTATCTCAGTGTGGTTTTAATTTGCATTTTTTGATGATTAGTGAGGCTGCACATTTTTTCATGTATCTGTTGGCTGCTCATATGTCTTCTTCTGATCATTATCTATTCATATCTTTTGACTATTTTTTAATAGGGTTGTTTGTTTTTTTCCTTTCAGTATGTTTCAGTTCCTTTTAGATCCTGGATTTTAGGCCTTTGTCACATGTACAGTGGTAAATTTTTTTTCCATTCTGTGGGTTGTCTGCCCAGTGTCTTGATGGTTTTATTTATTTATCTATTTATTTATTTATTTGCTTTGCAGAAGTTTTTCAGTTTCATGAGGTCCCACTTGTCTATCTTATCTTTTATGGTCATCATTTTTGGAGAATTGATCAGAAATTGGCTGCCTATTCCAATTTCTGAAAGGGTATTTCCTATGTCTTCTTCTTGGAATCTTATAGAGGTTTTGCATTTAGGTCTTTCTCCATTTAGAGTTGATTTTTGTGTATGATGGTAGGTAGGGGTCCTGTTTTAGTCTTCTGCATGTGTTCAGCCAGTTTTCCCTGCACCATACACTGAATAGGTTCTCCCCTCTCCATTGGTTGTTGATGGAAGCTTTGTGGAAGACGAATTGATTGAGAAATTGAGGTTTTGCTTCCAGAGTCTCCATCCTGTTCCATTGGCCTATGTGCCTATTCTTGTACTAATACCAGGCTGCTTTGATTATTGTAGCTTTATAGTAGAGTCTGAGGTCTAGATAGGGCTGTTTTTGTTGTTGCTTTTCCTTTTGGCATGTTTGAGCTCCTTGTATATCCTACCTGTTAGGCCGTTGTCAGATACTATTGGTAAACATTTTTTCCCATTCTGTGAGCTGTCTCCCCACTCTCTTGATGAGGTCCCACTTGTCTATCTTATCTCTTATGGCATGGGCATTTGGAGTTTTGATCAGGAATTGGTTGCCTATTCCAATTTCCATAAAGGTGTCTCCTGCATTTTCTAAGGTTCTTTTAGTTTGAGGCTTTACATTTAGGTCTTTGATCCATTTAGAGTTGGTTTTAGTGTATGGTGGTAAGTAGGGGGTCCTGTTTCAATCTTCTGCTTATGGTCAGCCAGTTTTCCCAGCACCATTTACTGAATGGGTTCTCCTCTCCCCAGTGGTTGGTGGTGGAGGCTTTGTCAAAGATGAGTTGATTGGGAAACTGAGGTTTTGCTTCCAGAATCTCTTTCCTGTTCCATTGGCCTATATTCCTTTTCTTGTACCAATACCAGACTGTTTTGATTATTTTAGCCTTATAACAAAGTTGAATGTCTGGAGCGTGACACCTCCCACTTTGTTTCTTTTGCTGAGAATTGTTTTGGCTATTCATAGTCGTTTATGTTTCCATATGAATTTCTGTATTGTCATTTCTAGGTCTGAGAAGAATAATATTGGTAATTTGATGGGCATTGCATTGAATCTGTAGACTGCCTTTGGTAGAATGGACATCTCAACAATGTTGATTCTTCTGATCCACGAGCATGGAATATTTTTCCATTTGTTTGTGTCATCTTTGATTTCTTTGAGCAGTGTTTTATAGTTTTTACTTCTCTGGTTAGAAAGATGTTGAGGTATTTTATTTTGTGTATGTGGCTATTGTTGAATGGGATTGCGCTTTTCTCTGATTCTCTGCCTCTTTGTTGTTGGTGTATAAGAATGTAACAGTCTTCTGCATGTTTATTTGGTACCCTGAGACTTTGCCAAAGCCTTTTATCCGTACAGGGAGGTTTTTGACAGAGGTTTTGCTATGTTGCCTAGGCTGGTCTTGAATTCCTGGGCTCAAGCAGTCCTCCTGCCTTTGCCTCCCAATGTGCTGAGATTACAGGCATGAGTCACTGCACCCAGTTTATCCTATTATTAACATTTTGCATTACTGTGATACATTTGTTATACTTAATGATTCAATATTGATGCAGTATATTAATTAGTTTATAGTTTATATTAAGATTTACTCTTTGTGTCATACAGTTCTATGGGTTTTGATAAATTCAGAATGCTATGTATCCACCACTATAGTATTAATATAGTTTGGATATTTGTCCCCTCCAAATTGTGGCAGGAGGCGGCATATGCTCAAATATATTTCTTGTGAATAAACACAGAAACACATGTGGCTGATTCGGGATCAGCAGTTGGCCTCACCTGGGCTGCCACTAGCCCAGCGGCAAGAAGGAAAGGTTGATAGCAGTTAAAGGTATTTCCTTTTGAAAGGCAAGTTGCAACTTTAAAGACCCGCCAGGTTCCTGGGCAGGTTTTGTTTAAGAAAGCCCAAATGGCCCAAAGACTGGCTATTTCATAGAAATGGAAAAGAGTCTTATCTAATAGTCTCGGTGTCACGATCTCTCTATTTTTCCTGCTACATTTCTGGTGTGCTGGTCAGGAAATGGAGATTGGAGATGGTGTGTTCCACCTCCTTTGTCATCGAGGTATGACCCCCAGGGCAACCGGAAGGGCAATCTCGCCTAGCACACAATGGACCTTTTGATCCATAGGAGGGAAGCCCCTCCCGGTGCACTGAAGCTCGGACCACGAAAGCACAACAGGAACCCAAGAGGCGAGGAACTGGCACAAGGACGACCACCTGACGGAAAGGACAGAAGGACCACCCGATGGAAAAGGTAGGAATAAAGGCCTTTGCATAGACCTGCCAATGGATGGCAGAAGGGGAGCTTGATCACCTCCCAGAGTCTGCTAGTAATCTTCTAGCCTGAAGGAAAGGGCTGAAAGGCAGTGGAAGGAAACACTGTCTGAAGATGAACCCAAAGACTCCTAGGATTAGGACGGAGAGTTGACAAATGTGCTGTGTGCTTGTGTGTGAATGAGATGGACGGCGGGAAGGCTCCGCATAGTTACTCTGCGTTAGTGGTGTACGAACCTACCAATTGCTAAGAGGTGTCTTAAGATATCTTCGTGAGGAGTATGACTGGAAGGGGACAAAGCGGATGTTTCCCATACCCCTCATTCTCTTATTTATGTGTCTGTCACTTTAAATCTCCTAAAAAGCTGGTTAAGTTACTATGCTTTGTTTGATGGGACATGTGGTCTTTTAAAAACTTGACTGGTGCATATTTCTTCATGTCATTTTATGTCTCCCTTTATTTGTGTGGTGTTTTCTCCCAACCCATTGGCGCTGTTAAAATTTCTGCCTTTTGTTGTTAAGGTTGTGGAAAAATTGCCTGTTGCATATAAGTGTTACCGGTTATCTTAAATTCTTTCGGAGGACCACGTCCCCTCCCTTCCTTAGCCTGTGTTCTCCTTCGTAAATTCTGAAGGGGCTCATTCTAATCCACCTATAAAGAAACGGAGAAATGTCTCTTATATGCTACTTAGCCTTTTGTTAACTCAGTGTAAGTTAATGCTAGCCTTGGAGCTAATCTTTCTCTGGCAACTAAAGGCAACTTGGAGATAATCTTTCTCTGGCAACTAAAGGAATGAATAGGCTGTTCTCATTTTCAAATGCTAAAAGCCAGGTTAGTTGAAAGTAAGTCCGTTTCTAAAGGTTTAGGCTTTGCCTAAAATCGTAATCAACTGCTTGTCCCTGTAAAACTGTTGGGAAGTCTCTTAGAGTCTTGTAATGTATGCTGAGTCCCTACTTTATATTGTAATGCTAAGTAACACTAATGTTTGCATTTTGGGGCTATGCTCATTTAATTGTCCACGTCTTATGACTAAGGCTGCTATTTAGTAATTCATGAGGATTTTTTACAATTTTGCCTATTCATAATTAGGAATATGTAGGAACAGATCATTTTACATCTTCGTGGTCTGTTCACTCTAAAAGGTTTTGAACCAGGCGTTTTTGTAGACATCATTAGAAAGTCGTGAAGCAAAAGAAAAAAAAAGAGGGCTTCAAAAAAAGCTGAGAACACTCAGTCTGGGAGAAGCATCAGGGTTCCAGGAATTCCTGGCATTGCTATTTATGACTTTATTTAGTTATTTGTTTGTTTTAGAATTCTCCTTTGAGGAATAAATTGCAAGTATTCAGAGCAAATTCTGTGTTTTCAAGAAAAGTGACCAAGAGAGTGTGTAGTGGTCTGTGTCCTCGGACCCTCCAATAGGACAGATTTTGAATGATTGGAGCAAATTAAAATTACGTGGTTTAACAATAATAAGTGCATTATTTAAAAAAAATCAAATTTGAACTCTCACTACAAGTTAGCAGATAATAAGATTTGGGAAAGAATAAAACTATCTGGCAATTAAATTCACTTTGTAGACCTAAGGAAAAATAAAATGGTCAAAAATTCTGTGTGCAGAGGCATTTTAAAAATTTATTACACTACTTTGCAAACAAGATTATATCCTATAGAATATTAAATGCCAAACTCCAGAGGCTTAACTCAGGACTAGGAATACCAAACTCCCAATTATAGAAAGCCTCTAAAGTTCTTAGAAACTGAAACATTAAGAAAGAAAGAAAAAAAAAAAAAAGAGAAGAACTCCAAAATGAGCACCAGTCAGAAGAAAGGTAAACAAATTGGCAGTTGCCACTAAAGGCAAAAGCTCCAGCCACCCAAAAGAGGCCTGATAAGGATAAACCTGCTAAGGGGATGGTATCAGCTGCTATGAATGTGGTCAATCTGGGCACCTAAACCACAATTGTTCTTAATAGCCTACACCCCCAGAACTTTGTCCAATATCTGGACTAAAAAGCCATGGAAAGAGATGGTGTGGCCTTTCCCGAAGGGGGGGGGGAACCCCTAGCTCGGCGATAGTGGTTGTTGACTGAAGGGGGAGGGGCATGGCCCAGCCCAGCACTCTGTATGCCATCTACCCAGAGTATCCTTGGGTCTATATAAATGTGGCTGGGGTCCAAATTAATTTCTTAATTAATACTGAGGCTAAGTTTTTAGCTCTTGTGCTCACACTGAACTTCTTCCTCCTAAAACCTGCTCTCCAGTGGAATTAAAGGTGTTCCAAAAACTAAATGTTTCACCTAACTGTTACTAAAAGGTGAATTCAAATTATAACTGTAAAAGGTTATCTATAAATAAATAAAAAGGAAAGTAAAAAGCAAAGGAAAAATGTAAAAGGGTTGTTGGTATACAAATAAGGTTTTATCAGGAAAACAAAAAAGAAAGGAATATACAAAATATATATATTTATCTAAAAGGAAATCTTATATGGTACATTTCTGTCCTATAATAAAGTAGATAGTTATGAAAATTTTTTTTAAAGAGGGGTAGAGAACAAAAATAAAATGGTATAAGCACACCAAAAATTGTATAAGAAAAGTTTAAGAAAAACATACAAACAAAGGAAATTCTATAAACAATCTAGGCATAATAAAGTCTTTTCTGAATGCAAGTCTCCAAACATTTTTGGATTTCTCTTCAAATTTTATATAGAATTTACTTAAGTGCCTAGTTCAAATTATAGTCTAAAACAATCTGTCAGGCTACCATTATAGTCCAGAAATACAAAAGCTGGTACTTGTAATAAAGCCACAGAAATTAAAGTTTATCATTTAAGTTATGCTAATAACTTTGTAGCTTTTGTATAAAAAGGTAATCAGCCATGGCCTACAATTATCAAAATGTAGGCCTGACTTTACTCCTTTTATTGAGCTAGAATCCAGTAATTTCATACCCACATAATGGTCATGCAAAAATTCCAACCAGTGCCTGAAAATAATGCCACTGCTAAAACAAATCTGGATGCCTTAAGTCAGACAGGGAGAGATTTTCAATCTCTGGCTAGGCAGGACTGCACCCATTATCAGCTCTGAAGAAATTACAGAAGATGGACCTTCACCCCTCAGCACCCCAAATGATTATGGGATCGAAAAATCTCTAAAGAATAAATAATTGAGGCAGGGTAGCTAGCACAGGTTAGACATAAATAAATTTCCTATAGGTAGGTTTTAAAAGGCATTCAAACGTTTCTACTGCAGGCCAAGTGGCAACCTATCCCACCCTTGGCAAATCCAGGGAAAACTCCATCAGATGTAAAACTAGGACAGTACAAGCTTTCAATTTGCGGGTTAGCATAATAATCACTAGAAATCCTTTGGAGACATGAGTAAACTAAACATAGGTATTTGGTATTGCATCACTCAGGATCCAAGTCCCTGAAATGGAATTTGTTAAACCTTTGAAATTGTTTAACGGTAGGGCTCTGAAGGAAAGGGGGGCCACAGACGTAAATGCTCATAAGAAAATGTGTTGTCTACTTGAAATAAATTTTAATCACAGTTTATGAGCTTATTTCCCTAGACGCTTCTTGGACCAGAAGAAACTCAAACATCCAAAGGGAGTAAGTACTGCTAAAAATTGAAGAAAGGAAGGACCCAATCAACAACTGTAAGAAAAAAAAGAGGACCCTAAGGGTGGTCCTGTTCCTATACTAGTCTAGAGAATTTAAATGCCTAACTTCTCTATGAAGTCTCAAAGGGGGATGAACAAAAACCCCTGCTAGGGGAAAAAGCCCCAAAACAGTCCTTTAAATAAACAGGCTTCTTGCCTTTTGTAATTCCTCATGGGTGGCCACCCCCTCTCATTAGGGGCATACAGGAAAACTTAAAGAAATTTGGAAGTCTTGCCCAAAAACAACAAATGCAAGCCTTAGGTTCAGTCCTAAATACCATCTATTGTCAAGTCAGAGAACGATTGCCAATTAGTTTAATTACCAATGCTCATTCTTTTAAGCCAGGTGATATGGTATGGGTAAAAGAGTGGAATGTACAACCCCTAAAGCCCCTCTGGAGGGGGCCATTCACTATTCTTTTATCTACCTCAACTGCAGTCAAAGTAGCCGAAGTAGTTCCTTGGATCCATTATCGTAGAATTAAGCTGGTTTCCAGGACTGGGAGTGCACCGCAGATCCAGCAGCACCCCTTAAGCTGACCATTCGGAAAATCATGGAGGCCGATGAAGAACGTGAAACTAATTTATCCAGCCCTGATCCGGAAACGTGAGGATACTTCAGACCCTGCTTCACACACTGGAAGCTGATTGACAGATGCACAGCAGAAGATTGAGGATTCGGCTTAAGGACCCAACGGACATTACTGATAAGCCTTTGTTTTGCTTTGTCAACCTTTATACTTGATAAACCATTTGTAACTTTATTTGTTGTAGAATTAACAGTTGTCCCCATTGATCATGTTAGAAAAGGGTTTCACTAGCATTTCCGTCCTTTCTTACGATAGGAAGTTTACTTGTGCTTTTATTTATTTCTACCTAATCTGGGTAACTACTGCTTCCCCCCTATACCCAGCATGTAAATGTATAGAAACTATCTAGCCAGACTTAAAGGTTTTCCATCATTATTCATACCAGCCAGAAATTTGTTATACTGATAAACATATCTGCACCCATAATGGCCAGCTATACTTTGCTGGATTATCAAAACAAAGCTACCAGTACACTAAAGCTGGTGTCATAGCTTGTAACACCCCCAGAAGCACAAATTGGGTTTGTTGGAATTTTGCTTCCTCACCCAAAGCTGAAAAGCTAATTAAAGAAACTGTGCAATTAGTAGTTCCTCCGACTGCCCAACAGTCAAAACTAATGCCCTTCCCTCAATCGTGGGAAGTAGGGCAGAATCTGTTTATAAATTTGGCTGAAAATATAGCTCAGACACTTGGTGTCACCAATTGTTGGGTATGTGGAGGGTACTAATGACTGAAGAGTGGCCTTGGAAGGGAACTAGTCTGAATGCTTACCAGCTCCTCCAATGGAACCATTCTTTGACTGTTAGGACAGATAATGTACCCCAGAAGTGGATCCTCTCCTCAAAAGTAATTGGAGAAGACTGTTTAAGCAGAACAGGTTCTGCTTATACTCAATGGGTAGGAGAGACCCCTTGCAAAAGAATATTATACTGGAATTCAACCCAACAGACCTGGTGGCCAACAAAGCCTGTTTGGTGTTGGGCATCTGCTTATGCAACTAAATCTTCTCAATGTACTAAAGGGCTATTTTGGATATGTGGAAAGGTTGCATATGCCCAGCTCCTAGCATTATGAAAAGGCACATGTAACATAGGAATAATACAGCCAGGAATTTTCCTTCTGCTTAACCCAAGGGGGGATGAACTAGGCATTCCTCTTTATGAATGCCTCAAAACCCGAGGTGCACGATCCCTCAATCAAGTTCCTAATATAGGAGGGACCCAGGTTTGAAAAAATGATGAATGGCCACCCCAGAAAATTATAAATACTTATGGCCCAGCCACATGGGCACAAGATGGAAGTCGGAAATGCTGCACACCTATGTATATATGCTAAATCGCATTATCAGGTTACAAACTGTCTTAAAAATTATAACTAATCAAACAGCCTCAGCTTTTGAGCTTGTTGCTCAGCAGCGACCCAAATGCGTGCAGTTATTTATCAAAACCGCTTAGCTTTGGACTACCTGCTGGCGAAAGAAGGAGGAGTATGTGGAAAATTTAATAGCTCTGACCGTTGTTTACAAATAGATAATAATGGTAAAGTTATAACTAATATAGCCACCAATGTTAAAAAAAACTTGCCTATGTCCCAGGGAAAGAATGGCAAGGCATAAAAATCAGCAATTGACTTGAAAACATGTTCTCGGGTCTGGGAGGATTTAAGTATATTACTGGATCTATAGTCCTAATGGTGGGATCCTGCCTTATCCTTCCGTGCATAGCCCCAATAATTATGAACGCCATTTCTGAGTTTGTGGAAACAGTTGTTGAACAAAAAACTGCGGCCCATATAATGTTGATGCACCAAATTAAGGATGATGATGCTTTAGATCCATAAAAGATCAAGCATCAAAGGGGGGAATATGGCAGGAGACGGCATATGCTCAAATATATTTCATGTGTGATTGAGTGAATAAACACAGAAACACATGTGGCTGATTCGGGATTAGCAGTTGGCCTCACCTGGGCTACCACTAGCCCAGCGGCAAGAAGGAAAGGTTGATAGCAGTTAAAGGTATTTCCTTTTGAAAGGCAAGTTGCAACTTTAAAGACCCGCCAGGTTCCTGGGCAGGTTTTGTTTAAGAAAGCCCAAATGGCCCAAAGACTGGCTATTTCATAGAAATGGAAAAGAGTCTGATCTAAAACCCCCCTTCTGAAGTTGACAGTTTACAAGCCTGCGGTTCCTGGAAACCATTTGTTCTTTGAGAAATCTGATTTTGCTGAGTACAACCTTGTAAGATTCCAAAGGAAGTATGTAATCACTCAACACGACCCCCCTCCCTTACCTAAATGACGGTATAAGACCCCACATCTCCTGTTCTGGGGTGCTTGAGCTTGATTTGAATGCATGAAATTCTCAGGCCCGCTGCTAGCCGCTGCTAGTGCTAGCCAGCGTAATAAAGTGCCACTTCCTATAATAGTCTCGGTGTCACGATCTATTTTTCCTGCTACAAAATCGCATGTTGAAATTTGATCCTCAATGTTGGACTGGGGTGGTGTCCGGTGGGACATGTTTGGGTCATGGGGATAGATACTCATAACCAGCTCGGTGCTGTCCTTGCAGTACTGAATTCTCAATCAATTGGGTCCCATGAGATCTGACTCCCCCCTTCCTCTCTTGCCATGTGATACCTGCTCCCCTTCACCTTCTGCCATGAGTGGCAGCTTCCTGAGGCACTCACCAGAATCAGATGCTGGTGCCTTGTGTATATCCTGCAGAACTGTAAGCCAAATAAATCTCTTTTCTTTGTAAATTACCCAGCCTCAGGTATTCCTCTATAGCAGTGCAAAACAAACTAAAACAAAGTATTATGCAGAATTGTTCCACCACCCTAAAAATCCCCTGCTTCACCTATTCATCACTCTTCTCCCCTTCTCCGAGCCCCTGACAACCACTGATACTTTTTTCTATCTCTACAGCTTTGCTTTTTCTAATGTCATATTGTTGGAGTCATTCAGTATGTAGCCTTTCTTGATTGGTTTCTTTCATTCAGCAATACACACTTCACATTTAATTTTCTTCCATGTCTTTCAGGGCTTGATAGCTTATTTCTTTTATTGCAGAGTAATACTCCATTGTGTGACTATACCACAGGTTGTTTAACTGTTTGTCTATTGAAGAACATCTTGGTTTCTTCCAGTTTGGGGTGATAAAAAATAAAACTTCTATAAATCTTTGTGTGGAGGTTTTCATGTAGACACATATTTTGAACTCATTTGGGTAACTACTAACAAACATGATTGCTGATTATGTGCTAAAACTATGTTTAGCTTTGTAAGAAACTGCCAGGCTGTCTTCCAAGGTAACTAACATTTTACATTCCCACAAGCAATGAATGAGAGTTCTTTCATTGCTCTGCATCATCACCAGTATATGATGTTGAGCTTCTTTCCATATACATATCTGCCATCTGTGTATCTTCTTTGGTGAGGTGTCTGTTCAGATCTTTTGCCCTTTTGTTAGTTGGCTTGTTTTCTTATTGTTGAGTTCTAAGAACTCTTTGTAATATCCAGGAAAAAAGTCTTTTTATCAGATATGTGTTTTAAAAATATTTTCTCTCAGTGTGTAGCTTTTCTCTCATTCTTTTAAAAGTGTCTTTTGAAGGTAGAAAGTTTTAAATTTTAATAAAGCCAAACTTACCAATTTTTTTCTCTCATGGATTATGCTTTTATTGTTGTATCTAAAAGCCCATCATCAAACTCAAGTTTATTTAGATATTCCTCTATGTTCTCTTCTAGAAGTTTTACCATTTTTCATTTTATATTTAGGTCAATGATTCCACTTTGAGTCAATTTTTGTAAAAGGTGTAATTTTTTGTTTGTTTAAGGACATCCAATTATTCCTATACCACTTATCGGAAAGACTATTCTTTCTCCATTGAATTGCCTTTGTTCCTTTGTCAAAGATCAGTTGACTATATTTGTGTGGGTTGTTTCTGAACTCGGTATTCTGTTCTACTGACGTATGTGTTTGTTCTTTCATCAGTACCATGCTGTCTCAATTATTTTGGCTTTATAGTAAATGTGGAAGTCAGGCAGTATCAGTCCTCTGACTTTTTTATTCTTCTACAGGATTGTGTTTGCTAATCTAAGTCCTTTCTATGTAAACTTTAAAATAAGTTTGTTGATATTCACAAAATAGCTTCTTGAGATTTTGATTGGGGTTGTGTTAAATCTATAAATCAAATTGGGAAGATCAATATGAGTATTCCTTTCTACTAACATAGACTACTCTTCATTTGTATAGATCTTCTTTGATTCCTTTCTTCAGAGTTTTTTTAGTCTTTCTCATATAGATCTTGTACATATTTTGTTAGATTTCTACCTAAGTATGAGCGGGGAGACCCCCCAAAATGGAACAATGTTTTGGAGGGCAGGTCCCTTTTAGTACAGCCTTCCTCCACTAGGACACGTATTCTAGAAACCCTTCAGCATCAGTGTACTAAGCAGCATTGTTGTGAGAGACTGCACTTGGCTTTAAGATCCTTTCAATGCATTTGCCCATTTCATAGTGGGTAATTTACAATGCACCTACCCATACTATACTGAATGCTCAGTTTTTTACCAAAAGTGGCATGACCCCCAAGCCTCACCCTCCTGATTCACCAAATCTCATCCCAAGCAACTTTTTATTTTGTTTCCCCAGATGAAAAAGTTCTCAAAAGGAAACATTTTGCCAATGTGGAAAAGATGAAACAAAAAACAGCGAAAGCACTAAAAGGCGTCAAAATTGACAAGTTCAGTGTGCCTGCCCACCAGACGCCCAATCTTGCAAGACCATCATTAAAGTCCCACTTCTGCTGCACTCCATGTCTTTGTGTCCATCCTTTGATTTTGGATAGATTTCAGACCTTCCAGGAAGTCTCTGGACTATCCCAAATTAGCTTGAGGGCTTCTGGGCAAAATGTGACAGAACAGGTCAGACTGTGAGAGTCTCTGCAAAAGCAAGTGTCCATAAAGACTCTGTGAGTGGGTGTGAGCCAATGGGTGAGTGAAAGTCTGTCTGAAGGGAGAATCGGGTTGAAGCACCCAAGGTTCTCCTCCAGAGGTGACTGCAACCCACCACCACTCTGAGATTAGAGATCTGGGCATGCAGGATCACCTGCCATTTGGGGGTTGTCTTGAGCAAAGGCAGCAGAGAACAGCCACTCCTCACCACTTGACACCCGGCCCACACCTCACGTGCAACAACAGACCAGGCATGAGCAGGAGGAACTGTGGCAAAGGCAGGTCATGGAAATCTGGAATAAAACTCTAACACCAGTGATGAGATGCCAACAGGGCTCCATCATCTCAGTCCTGGGGCCAGGCAGAGGCCTGCATTGGCCCAGCTCTGCCCAGCTTCTATCTTGGGACCCAGAGACTATCCTATCATTAGACTCAAAGAGACAGACGACCCTCTCCCACGCTGGAATGAGCACAGACACGTCAGATCTGAGTGGGAGACTTGACAGCAGCAGCAGCAAATAGGGTAGTCTGGATCTGATCCATCTTCCTCCCACAGTAGTCCATAGGGCATCTGACCCATGCTGAGAGTGGAGGGGAGGAGCTGAAGACCAAGGTCACTTCCTAAGGTAGAGGTGGCAGCTGAAAGGAACCTGGAGTTACAGAAACTGTCACAGAGTGAGTTTTTTTCTTCTTGTTTGTTTTTTGTTTTAGTTTTTGCTTTTTTCTTCTCTCTGTTTTTGTTTATGTTTTTGTATTTGCTTTGTTGCTGTTATTTTAATTTTTTTTTTTAAGATTTTCTGTTTGTGTATGGGTACTTTTGAGGGAGAGTATACTAACAGGGAGATTTTGTTTGTATGATTATCTGTATGTTTTTGTCTTTTTTGTTTTTTCTGTCTTTGTCTCTCTGTTTATTCATTAGTTGGCATATCTATCTGTTTTCCCACTTCTCTCTCTCCACCTTCCTTTCATCTTCCTTCTTCCTTTTTCCATTCTTTTCCCTTTTCTTATCTCATTTTGCTTTCAGGGGGCAAACAGACACCCATACTACATGGACAGATTGTAAGGTGGTGGGAAGTGGGTTCCAGGGGTCCTACACACCTGTCAGAAGATACTGGGATCTGCAGATAGCTTCTGAATCATAGCTCCCCCTTAATTAAATCTTAAAACTGCAAAAAGCACAGGCCCCCACCCCCAGTCCAAGTTTAGAATTGAAAAAAAAAAACCAGAGGATCTATATAAGGAAGAATAGGAGACTGAGCAAACAGAAATAAAAGCTATCCCCTCATCACTGAACAACAGAATTAAAGAATAAGCTGAAAAAAGGAAAGAAAAGAAAAGAAACAAAGAGAAAAACATACACATATAAAAAAAAAAAAACAAAAGAAGAATAAGAGTGTCGCACAGACCCCTGGGAAGTCAGTCACTGAGAATACAGACTGCAGAACTCAAACAATGAAGAGCCTCCAGAATGAGTGGTTTCAAACCACAAACACAGATATCAAGATATTAATAGAACAAATAGAAATGGGGAGAGACAAGAGAAATGAATGAAGGAGTTGATAACTGAGATAACAGCAATAAAGAATACAGTGAACGAAATAGATAAAACTGACAAGTTCAAAAATGGTTTTGAGCAGTGTAAAAGCATCTTAATAGGTGTATTACATCAAATGAAGAGTACTTTAAAGGTGACAGAAGTTTAAACATGTAAGAATAAATACATATTTTTTAATAAGTGAATTTTAGGGGTTTTGGGTCCTCCCTCATATTTCTTTTTTTCTTCTTTTTATTTGGCACTAAAGTAAATGGCATTGTGTTTCTAATTTTTAAATTACCGTTGTTTCTTTGTTAGTATATAGGAAAGTAACTTACTTTTCTATACTAATCTTGTATTCTACAACCTTATTAAACTCAATGTCTCCAGAAGCTTTTTTTCATTTAAAAAAAAATTTACATAGACAATCATGTCCTTTGACAGTGAAGACAGTTTTATTTTTTCTTCCTAATCTGTATACCTTTTATTTCCTTTCCTTATCATACTAAATTAGCTAGGATTTCTAATGCAAGGTAGAATAGGAGTGGTGATAAGAAACATCACTGTCCTATTCTTGATCTTAAATGGAAAGCATATAGTTTCTCATCATTAAGTTTGATAGTAGCTGTAGACTTTTTTGTAGATTTTATTAAATTGAGAAAATTTCTATATCTAGTTTGCTGAGAGTTTTCATCATCAATTGGGATTAGACTTTATTAAATGCTTTTTCTGCATCTATTTATAGATAATATAATTGTTATTTAGCCTCTTGATGTGATAGATTTCATTAACTGAATTTCAAATGCTAAGCCTGATAAATCCTACTTGGTTCCGTGTATAGTATTTTTAATACATTGTTGAATTCTATTTGCTAATATTTTGTTGAGGATTTTACATCTATTTTCATGAGAGATATTGTTTTATAGCTTTCCTTCCTTGGTATGTCTTTATCTGATTTTGGTATTAGGGTAACATTGCACTCATAGAATAGGTTGTGAAATGTTTCATATGCTTTTATTTTCTAAAAGAGATTGTAGAAAATTGGTATAATTTCTTAATTAAAAGGTTGGTGCTTCCTTTTTGAAAACTGAATAATCATTGACTCAATTTCTGCAATTGATATAGACCTATTCAGATTATCTATTTCTCCTTGTGTGAGTTTTGTCTTTAAAGAAATTGGTTTATTACCCTTAAGTACCAAATTGGGAGGCATAGAATTATTTATATTTCTTTATCACCTTTGGCATGTCCATGGCACCTGTTTCATTTCTGATATTAGAAATTTGTGTTTGTTTTCTTATTTTTCAGTTTTTTGGTTTTTTGTGTTGTTTTGGTTTTGAGTTGGAGTCTCACTGTCACCCAGACTGGAGTGCAGTGGCCGCTCCCGGCCACCGCAGCCTCAACCTGCTGGGCCCTGGCGATCCTTCCACCTAAGCTTTCCAAGTAGCTGGAACTACAGGTGCACGCTACCACGCCTGGCTAATTTTTTTGATTTATTGTAGAGATGAGGTCTCGCCTGCCCAGGCGGGTCTCGAACCCGTGGGCTCAGGCAATCCACTCACCTCAGCCTCCCAAAGGCATGGGATTACAGGCTGAGCCACCGAGCCCGGCTTATTTTTCAGTTTTTCTAGCTAGAAGTTTATCAACTTAATTGACTGTTTCAAAGAACAACACAATTTTCTTATGACAGATGTACCATACCCATGTAGGATGTTATTTTTACTGTTAACTCAGTGGGCTACATGGAAACCCACTGAGCTCACAAGTTTTCTGTCTATCTAAAACTATTTTAAAAGAAAAGGATTATTTAAATAAATAAAATAAACATAAGAAAATTTTATACACACACACACACACACACACACACACACACACACACACAAACACACTTCATAAGACACGTGTGGAACATGTTGACAAGAAAGATTGAAAAAGAAGTATGTTTAAACTCCAGGCAAGTGCGTGGGCAGAAATACAAATATTGGGAACACAAACAAGTTAAGACGTTGATCAAATATACAACAAAGCAAAACTTTTTCACAGTCCAGTGAGACACTAATTTTCTGACCACAACACAATAAAACTAGAAACTGACAACAAAATGAGATTTTAAAGGTATCTTCCTGGAAATGAAAACTCAATATATAAATAATTCTTTCACTAAAGGGAGACTAAAACTTGGATTATACATTATTTAATAATTCATGGCAATAGGAAAACTTCATAGAAAACTCAAGAAATACAGCCAATGTCATTTTCAATAGAAAATGCATTACCTTTAACATTGTTATTACATAAGACATTTTTCAATTAAATGAAAAATAAGCACTCAACATGAACTGCTAAAAAACTAAATAAATAAAATGCATAAGTAAATAGTAAATACACTAAAAATCAGAAATAAATTATTTGGAAAGAAAATAAAAACAAGAATGAACAAGATTTATCAGTGAACAGATGCCTAAAATAACCCGTGAGAGGAGAAAGCACAACTGCATAATATTAGGAATTTTTTTTTAAAGTTTATAACCAAGCATATAGGTCATATCTTGCAAATACAGAGTTTTTTTTTTTAAAAACCTCATAATTGTTATGATTATAGGAAAATCAAAATTAATACAATTTACTCAAGAAGAAATAGAAAAACTATTTTTAAAAAAAATAGAGACAACAGCATCATCCCAGTAGCCTGGGACTCCCTCCTAATCCCCACTGGGGCAGCTAAGAGTGCACACTTGTGGGGTGCTTCAGCTCCTTTCCCCTGCACTAACCCAGAAGGCTCAAAACAGACAGAAAACTTAGAAAATCCCCAGAGCCCAGCCCTTGATCCAGTTGGCCACGCATTTTGTTGGAGCAACAATCACCAAGAAGAAACACTATAGCCTCCATTGTAGATGACTTTCTCCCACAAGTGCCATCTCCTGGCCAGAGGTAACAGTACAACCAACCACACTGGATACAGTACCCCAGCTTTGGGAAGGCCTGATCCCAAGTGTCAGCTAGCAACACTTTCCATTCCACTCCAGCCACTCAGGACACCGTGAGTCAGTGCAAGTACACACCACAGGGCTGCCATATCTGGCAATTGTGAAACTCACCACACCAAGGCTATATATAACCAAAGGAATCCTACAGTGCCTACATAAGCCCCTTAATAGCATCAAATAAGAAGAAATCATCTACCCAAATGAGAAGGAGCCAGAAAAGCAATTCTGACAATATGAAAAAACAGTTCTACCACATCCCCAAAAGGCCACACCAATTCTTCAGCAATAAACCCTAACCAAAATGAAATTGTAATTCTGGCATAGAATTTAAAAGGTTGATGATAAAATTGGTCAATGAACCAATTTTAGGAGAAAGGTGGTAATTACATAAAGAAATTTTAAAAACTAGTCAGGACTCTGGCTTGTAAGGTTCGGGACATAGGTGAAGAAATCTCCAAAGATATAGCCACTTAAAAAAAACCCTGAAATTGTGGATATGAAAAAAGCATTTAGAGGAGTACAAAATTCAGTGGAATGTCTTGATAGTAGTCCAGAACAATTAGAAGAAAGAGTATCAGAACTTGAAGACAAGGCATTTAATTAACCCAATCAGACAGCAATAAAGAAAAAAGAATCAAGGGAACAGAACAAAGACTCCAAAAAAAATGTGGGATTATGTAAAACACCCAGAATACCCAAACCAATCCTAAGCAAAAAGAACAAAGCTGGAAATATCACATTACCTGACTTCAAATTATACTGCAAGGCTGTAGCAACCAAAACAGCATAGTACTAATACAAGAGCAGAGACATGGACAAATGGAACAGAAGATCCAGAAATAAACCTAAATACCTATAACCCACTGATCTTGGCAAAGTAGACAAAAATATACGCTGGGGAAAGGACATGCTATACAACAAATGGTACTGGTAAAGTTGAATAGCTACATACAGAAAAATGAAACTTGATCTTTATCTCTCCCCATATACAAAAATTAATTCAAGATGGATTAAAGACTTAAATGTCAGTTCTGAAATCATAAAAATCATAGAATAAAACCTAGAAAGAAACTCTACTGGATATAGCCCAGGCAAAGAATGGCTAATTTACCCCAAAAGCAAATGAACCTAAAACAAAAATAAACAAGTGGGATTTCATTAAGCTGAAAAGCTTCTGAACAGCAAAAGAAATAATCAACAGAGCAAATAGGCAATGTACAAAATAGGAGAAGATATTCACAAACTAAACATCTGACAAAGGACTAATATCCAGAATCTACAAAGTTCTTGAGCATATCAGCAAGGAAAAAAAAATAATAATAATGACTCCATTAAAAAGTGAGCAAATGATTTGAACAAATATCTCAGAAAAGAAGATATACAAATGACTAACAAACATGAAAGAATGCCCAACATTGCCGGGCTCGGTGGCTCAGCCTGTAATCCCACGCCTTTGGGAGGCTGAGGTGAGCGGATTGCCTGAGCCCGCGGGTTCGAGACCCGCCTGGGCAGCGAGACCTCATCTCTACAATAAATCAAAAAAAAAACCAGCCGGGCATGGTAGCGCATGCCTGTAATTCCGGCTACTCAGAAGGCTGAGGCGGAAGGATCGCTGGAGTCCAGCAGGTCGAGGCTGTGGTGGCTGGAAGCGGCCACTGCACTCCAGTCTGGGCGACAGAGTGAGACTCCAACTCAAAAAAAAAAAAGAATGCCCAACATTATTCATAATCAGAAAAATGCAGATCAAAACCACAAAGTGGTACCACCTCACACCAGTCAGAACGGCATTATTAAAAAATCAAAAAACAATAGATGCTGGTGTTGGTGCAGAGAAAATGGAACACATACACTGTTGGTGGGAATGCAAATTAGCACAACCTCCATGGAAAGCAGTATGGAGATTACTCAAACAACTAAAAGTAGATGTACCATTTGATCCAGCAACCCCACTACTAGGTATCTACCCTAAGGAACAGAGGTCATTATATAACAAAGACACCTGCACCCACATATTCATTGCAGCAAAATTCACAATTGCAAAGATGTGGAATCAACCTAAATATCCATCAACCGACCAGTGGATAATGAAAAGGTAGTATATAGACACCATAGAATACTACACAGTCATAAAAAAGAATAAAATCATGTCCTCTGCAGCAATATGAATGGAGTTGAAGATCATCATCCTAACTAAACTGACTCAGAAACAGAAATCCAAACACTGCATGTTCTCATATGTGGGAGCTAAACAGTCATCAAGATGGAAATAATAGACAATGGTGACAACAATAAGTGTGCGGGTATTTGGTTCAAAAACTACCTGGAGGGCACAATGTTCACTCTCTGGGGAATGGTTCACCTGAGACCCAATCCCCACTACTACATGGTATATCTATGTAATGAATATGCATACTCTCAATCCTAAAATTTAAAAATAAAAATAAAAAACAGCCAGACATGGTGGCTCATGCTTATAACCCCAACACTTTGGGAGACCAAGGTGAGAGGATAGCCTGAGCCCACAGGTTCAAGATCAGCCTGGGCAACTTGTCGAGACCTCATGTCTACAATAAATCAAAAAATTAGATGGGCATGGTGGTGCATGCCTGTAGTTCCAGCTACAGCGGAAGAATCGCCTAAGCCCAGTAGGTCAAGGCTGCAGTGACCGTGAGCATGCCACTGCACTCCAGCCTGGTCGATAGAGTGACACTCTGACTCAAAAAAAAAAAAAAAAAAAAGACACAAATATTTATACCTCTGAAACTGGATATGGTCTGATAAATTTTATAGATAAGTTACAGCAGAACTTCAAGGAATAGATAATTTCTCTGATATTCATTAGTTTTGAAAAAACAAAATATCTAAAAGGTTTTTATTTGTCTTAGACTTGTGTGGCCCTATTCCCAAAACCCTGACCTTAACTGCAAATAGAAATAGCTACCCTCCAATTTTTCTCCTGAATATTTATGCAAAAGATAGACTAAATATTGGCAAATATTTTACTAGACAAAAATTAAAAAGCAAATATTCATGGTACCTTAATGGAAAAATGTAATTATTTAAGAGGTTTTTATTCTAGGAATGCAAAGATGGGTCAAACTGAGGAAATATATTTATGAAAGTTACCATATAAATTGGTTAAGAGAGAAAAAAATATTAGCATCTCTATAAAATCCAGAAAGACTTTTGATAAATATCCCTACTGATCAAAATACTCAGTTACAGTAAAAATAGATGAATACTTCCTTATTATGAGTATTTCTGTGTGAGTATGAGTGTATTTACCTGCCATGAGTCCAATACAAGATGGGCTCCAAATTAGTTATTAACTAAAAAGTTTTCCTCAATCACCATTTATTTTTAACATTGAACAATCTAATCAATGCAATTGCCCAAAAGCCCACAATGAGTCAGTATTGGCAAGGAAGAGACAAAACTATCATTATTTACAGATGAACTAGTGAGAGTTCAGAAAAATGGAAGCTTAATAAATTAATATATGGGCAATCAATGGGTTCCCTGTAAACAAACACCAGTTAAGCATTTTAGTATGATTTGCATATGGTCATGTTCAACAGCAGCAAACTCATGAAACCACCATTTGGAGAGAAGAGCCAGTTGACTCCCTGATTCCCCAAGCCACCCTGCCTCAGGGGAGTCAGCAACTCTGGCTCAGTAAAGGGCTCTAAGCCCCCATGACTACAGGATACTTCTCACACCAGCAAAGCCATGATTTCACTTGAAAAACTCAGCTCCTGCTAACTCGATTTTGACCCTGACTTTCCCAACTCCTCTCTAAACATAAGATAGCAGAAAGATCAGGGTTCCTCTCCTGGAATTCAAATCCCTGTGCATCTTGTTCTTGTGTGAATGACTGCATCTCCCACTGGCCCCGTGTCTGAAGCTTTCCTCACAGATCTGTGTGAGCCTGTCCTATGTGTCACTTTCTCCACTCTTTATGTACCATTTAGGGTTTGATCAAGAAGCAGAGCCACTAGAAATATTAAGGAATAGGAAAATTATTATTGGAATTTGACCTTAGGTCATTGTGAGAAGAGGTCTGAAAGGGATCAGAGAAAAGTCCCTAACTCGCCCTAGGGTGGATACACGAGTCCAAGCTTGCAAGAAGCAAGGCACATCTTGCTACTGGAGTGGAACCTAAGAGGGGCAGGTGTCGAAGTCCATGGAAGGTTGGAGGCTCCCCATGGCTGCCATCTGTGTAAGCTTTAGAGAAGCTGGAGTCACTGTTCATCAGTGGGGTCAGCAGAGGAAGAAGATGTGACATTGGGAGAAGCAAGGACAAGCAAGAACCCACCAGGACCTCTGCTAATTACTTATTTCTGGCTCCAAAATTTCATGCAAACTTCTCTTATGGCCAACCCTAACCTGGATCAACAGGAAAAAGAATTCTGGAAAATGTAGTTCTTGATTAGCTACCTCAGGACAGTATAAAACATCTTGCTGAATAGCTAGGCGTAAACTTCATCAGCAAGGCACAAGGATTATATGGAAAAAATGTATAAAGCATAAAACATTACTGAAAAAAGAGAATATGAATAAATAAGAAATGTATTGATGGATAAAAAGAATATTATGGAAATATCAGTTCTCCTAATTAATCTATAAATTTGGTATGATCCAAAAGTCAGTCAAGAATGCTTTGAAGAGCTTGCTGGCAGAAAAACATGACCACCGTTTCATCTCCAGAAAGTTTTATCTCACATCCTTACAGCACCTGCCTTCAAAGGCCTAAGCGCCTCACAGATTCTTTCCCACTCCTTAAATGTAGGCAGGGCTCAGCTCTCAGATCTTCACTTTGCAGATAAGAAAGGGAAGCCAACAGGATCTCAGCTCTCCTGTGCATGTGCCCCAGGGAGCCTCAGAGGCTGAGACTCAGAAACACCCCTGACTCCAGGTGCCGGGTCCTCAAGGAAGACCGAACACACAAAACTACAGCTTTTGAAAATAATAAGGATCCTCCACATCGATTTGGGCCACTACTTCTTTTTATTTTATTTTTATTATTTTTTTTAGTTAGGATCCCACTCTGTATACCCGGCCTGGAGTGCAGTTGCATGATCACAGCTCACCACAGCATCAACCTCCCGGGTTCAGTCAATCCTTTAACCTCAGCCTCCCAAGTAGCTGGGACTACATGTGCAACATGTCTGGCTAATTTTTAAAATTTTTTTGTAGAGATGAGGTCTCATTCTGTTGCCAAGGCTGGTCTAGAGCTCCTAGGCTCAAGCAATCCTTCTGCCTTGGCCTCTCAAAGTGCTGATATTACAAGCGTGAACCACCACATCCACAATGCTTTTTTTTTTTTGCAGCCACAGCATGTAGCTAGAAAGGAAAAAAAAAGACTGAAAAAGCACTGCCTTCTTGCATCTTCCTCCATAGTATTAATTTCCAAAGGAGAACACACCAAAAATACCATAGCAATGGAAAATGAAAAATGACCAATTGTATGATAAAAATTGGACCAGATAATCTTAGCCCATGAACAGTGTGTCTCTTCATAGACACTGAGTCAGGAAATCCACAAAGAATAAACTGACATCATTGTTCCTTTCTGGCTAATAATGACTCCTTAAACTAGACAGAAGCAAACAGCACCCAACTCTGGTGCTAAGCCTGTGTATGGACTCCATCTTAGGAGCAAGCTGGGAGACTGCCCCATGGACTGGTCTGTAGAGCCTGAGCCCTGCTCACAGTGTATTGCACCAAGTTTGGAGCTTGCATCTGCTGCCCTCTGCCCTGAACTTACAGGCAGTCCTCACCACAGAGGACGTGCTGATACTGAGAACGCTGCCCTTGGTCTGTGCATGCATGTAGGGCAGCAGGTGACCAGGTTCCAGGGTTCACATGGATTACCATAAACAATGCAGTGACAGTCAGGGCAGTGACAGAAGGTTTGCCATGATTCAAGGCCAGCTCAGAAGTTCAGCCACAGAGGAGGGGACTCTGGCAGATCTTCCATGGAGGACTGACAAGTGGCATTCAGAAAAACCACCATCACAAAGTCATTATGGTAATTTTATTCACAATTTCCATGGCTCAAATGGGTTACATTTGCTCCATGAGTAACACAGAATGCACTGCCATGTTTTCACCCTTGAATGTATAATTAAATCATCCTCTCCCTCAGTCATATATTTCCCATGCTCAAAAACAAAAAGGGTTGTGCCTCAGAAGATCAGCTTGGGGCTTTCCAAGGTATCTGTAGTTTTTAGGCATTTGACTCTTATGAATTTGCAGCATCCAAGGAAATATATGAACCAGATGATGTGAGACTCTCTAAGAACATCGATGCTCTTGGAAGCATATTTTACAAACATAAGAGAACAAACTCAGTGATTTTCAGTCTATGGGTCTGGAATAAATTAGGAAAGGATGGATTAGAATAAAATATGATCTATATCCTCTGTGAGGGTCAGGAACCATTCTTAACTTCAATGTCTTTGCATCTCTTAACATTCTCAACTCTACAAGTGCAAAGTTGTTGCCATGCCCTCGTTTATTCATTCTAAAATATTTTTTGAATACTTATTATAACCCAGGCTCTTCAAGGCACTGGAGATACATCAGGGAACAAAACAGACAAAAAAAAACTCTGCCTTGTAGATCTTGTATTTTAAAACTCTCCAAATCATCACCAACAGAGCAAAGATGAAAGGCAACAAAATTACTGAGATCCCTGAATAGGCATTTCTCCAAAGAAGATATACAAATGGCTCAACATCACTAATCATCAGAGAAATGCAAATCAAAGCCACAATGAGCTATCACATCACACATATTAGAACACCTGTTATTAAAAACAAAACAAAACTTACTAAGTCCTGGCAGGGCTGTGGAGAAGAAAAATTGAACACTTGCACACAGTTGACAGTTGATGGTAAGGTAAATTAATATAGTCATCATGGTTGAGTGTGAACATGCCTGTAATCCTAGCACTTTGGGAGGCAGAGTTGAGCCCAGCAGTTCAAGACAAGCCTGGACAACTTGATGAGACCTCATCTCTACAATAAATCAAAAAATTAACTGGGTGTGGTGATATGTGCTTGTAGTTCTGGCTACTTGGAAGGCTGTGGTGGAAGGATTGCTTGAGCTCAGCAGCTTGAGGCTGAGATAGCTGTGACTGTGCTACTGAACTCTAGACAGAGTGAGGCGCTGGCTCAAAACAAACAAAAACAGTCATCATGGAAAACAATGTGTAGAGTCCTCAAAAAATCAAAAACTAGAACTACTATATGACCCAGCATCCTACTTCTCAGTATATATCCAAGGAAAATGAAGTCAGTATGTTGAAGAAATATCTGCACTCTCATGATTACTGCAGCTGTCATTCACAATACCCAAGATATGAAATCAATCTAAGAAAATGTGGGATACACAGTGGAATACTATTCAGCCTTTAAAAAGAAGGAAATTTTATCATTTGCAACAACATGGATTAAACTGGAGGACATTATGTTAAGTGAAATAAGCCAGGCATGGAAAGATAAATACTGCATGATATTGCTTATCTGTGAAATCTAAAATGTTAGATAAACTCATAGAAGTAGAAAGTAGAATGGTGGTTACCAGAGGCTGAAGGGAGTGGGTTGGGAGAGATCTTGGTCAAAGGATACAAAATTTCAATTAGGTAGGAGGAATAGTTTAAAGGATCCATTGAACAGCATGAAGACTGTAGTTAATGACAATGTATTATATTATTGTAATTGCTAAGAGTAGATTGCTAGTGTTCTCACCACAAAAAAATTATGTGAGGTAATGCACATGTTAATTAGCTCCATTGTTAATTCGCTCCAATGTATACATATGCCAGACATCCTGTTGTACACAGTAAATATATACAAGTTTTATTTGCCAATTAAAAAATAAATAAATTGGGGGGGAAGACACTGAGATCCCAGACTCTGTCTTCTTTAGTACCACATCTCTACCCTAGCAATGGGAGGGTGGGAAGGATGAGTGAAATAGATCTTAGCTGGGAGGCAATTGATTTCCTGGGGTGTAAATTTATTGTAGCCATTAACAAGGCTGTGGTAAAAATAGGTACTTTCTTGCTATTGCCTAATCCTTTTTCAAGAATTTCTGGAAAATTTCTTTTTTTCTCTTCATAGTGCAAGTGTAAATGTTTTAAACTCTTATGTCAAATAGCTCACAATGGCTTTGTTAGTTATGTAAATAAAATTTAACTGGTCAAGTGAACAAAATTGAACTCAAAATATTTAAGAAAACAAAGGGCAACTTATTTGCTCACGATTGGGACAGCTAAGAGGTCATACTAGCAGCAGGCACATGGGATCCCAGGACTTCGAAAGCTATCTTCAGGTTGTCAGCTCTCTCTCCTGGATTTTCAGCTCTTCCTTCCTCAGTGTGCTTCATTCCTGCAAGTTCACTCCAGGTGGTAGCAAAGTGACTACTACAACTCCAAGTCTTTGTGGTCCTTTACCCTTGTGTTCTTGGGATAAAACTGGCCTTAGGGACACCAAACACTCCAAAAACATAATCAGGCCACCGTCCCTCTCCATGCCCAACCCCACCAATCTCAGCTCTGTTTCTCCATGTACGTCAACCTTACGCTCCCTGCTGCTTCTCCAGGCAGAGGGAGAAGGGAACACAGACTTCCAGGGTTGCAGACTTCCAGTCTGCGAGGTCCCAGTTCAGCAACTCTGGGGAAGACAGAGTTAGTTTTCCATCTCAGAGGTCATAGCAAACACTGGTGAAGACTATCAGGCCAGTTTCTGTGGCCTTAGGGATAGCATATCCTAACTTGTCCGGCCTGGATCACGAGCCCATTACTGCAGTTGGCTAAGGGACGGTTAGCAACAGTTAGCAGGCCCACCAAATGCATTCCTCTCTCCCATCCCTAGTGGATTTATAGTACTTTTTAAAAAGTGACCCAGATTTCTTACAGCCCACCTCAGTTGCACTAGCCAAAGTGTAAATTTCAAGAGTTCAGTAGTTACTAGTGGCTAATAATTACCATATTGGATGGTATCATTCTACACCTTCACCCTGGGCTCTCCACTTTTATTTAAATTACTGCGTTTATGGTAATTTGTTACAGCAGCAATAGGAAACTAGTACAGTAACTTCTTATTTGAGCAGCTGCTTTGCACTCCCCAGAAACTCATTCTCTTATAGTTCTGGAGGCCAGAAGTTCAAACTGGGTTTCACTGGGCAGAACCCAAGGTATAGACAGAGCCACACTCCTCAGAAGGCCCTAGAGGAGAATCTGTTCCTTTACCTTTTCCATCTTCTGGAGCTGCATTCCTTGGCCCATGGCCCCTTTTTCCACCTTCAAAGTCAGCATCACAGCACCTGCCAGCTCCTCTACTTCTGTCATCACACAGCCTTTTGCCTTCTGTGTCAAATCTCCCTATGGTAAAGGATCCTTGTGACTACACTTGGGGCCCAACCAGATAATCCAGGATAATCTCCCCATTTTAGAAGAATCCCTTGATCCATATCTGCAAAATCCCTGCTATCATTTAAGGTAACAGTCACAGGTTTCAGGAATTAGGACATGGATATTATTTAGCCTACTACAGAGGAGTTGGGGGTGAAATGAGCATTCCAAAGAGAGGAAAGAGCCTATCTTAGGGCCCAGTTGTGGGGCGGATAAGGCAAGCCCTTAGAACCCCAAGATCACTAAGACTGAAGTGTAGAGAGAGAAGGACAGATGAGACTCAAAGAGTGGGCAAGAACCAGACACTTAGAGCCTGTGCCATATGAAAGATTTCTGTCTTTTCCTTAAGAACAATGTAAATCCATTAGGATGCAGCAGAGAAATGCATTTGCACTGTTTAAAAGATCACTCTGTCTGTAGAGTGAAAAAGGGACTGAAAGAGGCACGCCAGGGAGGGCGGAAGAAAACCAGATTAGGATGCTAACGCAAGGATCTCAGTGAGAGGTGTTGGAGGCTTGGACTACGGTGGTTGGCAATGGAAATAAAGAGAAGGAGACAGATGTGAGAACTAATTATTGGAAACACTGTTAGAAGTTGGTAACGAATTGCTTCTAGAGGGAGAATGAAGGAGACAGCAATCCAAAGGATGACTCTAGTTTCTGGCTTATGTAAATGATGAGGACATTCAGAAAAACCGGAAGAAAGAAAACTGGGAGGGGGCATTGGAAAGAGGGTGGACAGCAAGAGTTTAGTTTGAACTTAAATTTTCTAGTGCCTGAGAAATATTCAAGTAGAGGTGTCTAGTAGGCATACTGGTCCAGAGCTTAGAGACACAAATTTAGGAATCATCAGTATAGAAGTATTCACTGAAGCCTTTGCCTTAAATGTGAATGTGTTGAAAGAAGGACAGAATGAAAAGAGGAGAGTGTCTAGGACCAAGCTTTAAGAAGTAGCAACACTTAATGACTGGGTAGAAACTAATGAAACTGAAAAGGAGCAGCCACAAAAAGAAGGATGTGATACGAAAACCAAGAGAAGAGTGTGTTTTGAGGAGGAAGTGGTCAACAGGGTCAAACAGTGGGGAGAGATTAAATAGGATTAGGCTAAAAACTACACACTGAACATGAATGCAGGATCTAAATACTATTTTTATAACTTCCTACCATCACCAATCACATACACTGCACCCTGCACATACTCTGTATTAATAAAATATTGAAGTATCAATCTAACAATATACACTGCACAGTAGGAGGTGTGTGGTGTAATCAGAAGAGCATTAAAAAAATGGAAAAAAAAAAAAAGCATGAGCTTCAGATCCCAGACCATCTACTTGTTAACTGTCATGACTTGAACAAGTCATCTAAGACATGCTGGGTCTTGATTTCCTCCAGCACAATAGGATGGTAATGATAGGGTTAGTATGGGCTCAACAAGTAGTGACAATTAAAAGCTCTTATTCCTCAAGGTGATTTGGTAAACTACCACTTAAGCGACCTGTCCAAAGGCCTATCAGTTGCCAAACCAGTGTTTCTTGACTGCCAGTCCAGTGCTCTGTTAAGGAAAAAGACAATCTTGGGATCTCAGAGCTGTTGCTTTTGCTCCTCCTGTTCTAGTTTTATTGTTCAACAGTTGCTCTTGGGCACCTGTGATGTGACAGATTCTGGGTGTGGGGCTGAAGATATAAAGATGAGTAAGATACAGTTTCTGCCCTCTAGGGGGTCTTGGTCCAAAAAAGATGGATAATAGAAACAGATAATTATGATATCATGTGATATACTCTCTGGGGGGACCCTTTAAAGTCAAAGCACTATGGGAACTCAATGGAAGGAATGGTGGACCCCAGAACATAGAGGAGAGAAAAGAGGCATTTGGAAATTCTTGTTAAGTGTAAAAAATACATCCTAACGAAACTGAAACTGTAATGAAAACCTACAGTCTTAAGCTGTAGATAGGAATATTTGATAGTCTAATTTTTTATCATTAGATCATAGGATTTCAGAGCCAGAAAAGGCCTTTTAAAATTACCAATCGCTTATACCCAAGATGGTGGAATTGAAGACTACAGAAGTGAAGTGATTTTCGAGAGTTGGCAAAAAAAAAAAAAAAAAAAAATCCAGGAGTCTAAATGCTCAGTCCACATTTCTTTAAGCTTGGATTTGCCTCAAGTCAGGAACATAGGCATCTAGCAGAGATGGCTCCACCAGTTACTCAGATGCATAGGTCCATCAGTTCTGGCAAGAATCACCTACCTTAATGCAAAAGGCATTAACACCCAAAGGGGCCACTTGAATCACAAGGATAAGAGCATGAGGCATTGTTGAGCATTCACTGAAAGATGGTAAGAAATAGATCATCATATCTCTATGGGAGACAACAGTGGCTTTTTACCTACAATAGTTTATGTATCTGATTTTAGAAAAATGAGAATAAATGGTAGGGTAGGAGAGAACCTTCCAGAATTTTCATTAACACTGGGGCTGAGGGCAATTTGGGAATAGGGAGAAAATGTTGACTCACTCTTTATAGATCAAAGTAGGAACCATTGCTCCAAAATCGCCACATAAATAAAAGATTAAAATTCAAGGCCATAAATTCAAGAATATTCAAGACAACACAACAAAAAATAGGCTATTAAAATGTGGCACTGACTTCAGAAATTCAATTCCTGAACAAAACCTGAAACCCACAGGTCATAAGAGAGAAGATAAGCAAGTGGGACCTTATTAAACTGACAAGCTTCTGCAAGGCCAAAGAAACCATCAAGAGAGCAGGGAGACAGCCTACAGACTGGGAAAAAGTATTTGCCAACACCAGGTCTGACAAAGGCTTAACATCCTGGATCTACAAGGAACTCAAATGTGCTGAAAAGAAAAAGACAAACAACCCCATTATAAAATGGGCAAAAGATATGAACAGACACTTCACAAAAGAAGACATCCGAGCAGCCAACAAACACATGAAGAAATGCTCAACCTCACTAATCATCAGAGAGATGCAAATCTAAACCACACTGAGATATCACCTAACACCAGTCAGAATGGCAAATATCAACAACTCAAAAAATAACAGCTGCTGGAGAGGGTGTGGTGAAAAGGGAACACTTCTACACTGTTGGTGGGAGTGTAAACTAGTACAACCTCTGTGGAAAGCAGTGTGGCGATTCCTAAAAGCTCTAAAAATCGACCTTCCATATGACCCCACAATCCCCCTACTGGGAATATACCCTGAAGACCTCAAATCACTCTATAAAAAAGATACCTGCACACGTATGCTTTTCGCAGCGTTGTTCACAATAGCAAGAACCTGGAAACAACCATGCTGCCCATCAAAAGAGAACTGGATTTAAAAAACGTGGTACATATACACGATGGAATACTACACAGCCATAAAAAAGAACAAAATCATGAATTTCACAGCAACCTGGATGGAACTAGAGTCTATAACACTGAGTGACCTCTCACAGAAAGAAAGATCCGAGTATCACATGTTCTCCCTCATATAATGGACCTTGAACATCCAATGTAATACTATAAAAAAATGACTGACGGTACTTCAGACGGTACTGGGAAACTATGGGGGAGGAGGAAGATGGGATTAACAGTAGCAAATATTTGTCTGGGGAAGGGGAAACACCTCTTATCAACAAGTTACCTGAATGAAACATAATTGTATACCTAACCCTTAACTGCACCCCACAAAACCATAATAAAAAATATTAAAAAAAAAAAAAAAAGAAATGACAGAGGGTTAGTTAAGGGGAAAAAAAAATCTGACTCAAAATAGAATCCATGATTTCAGGTAGACTAATAGCCCTTGGAAGTTAAATTTAAAAATTAGGTTGATCAGTCATGTCATATACCACACACCGTTTGTTTGTGAACAGACACCTGCAACAAAATTTGATGATATTAAAGAATTTGTTTCTGGAAAGCAAAGCATGTCATTGCTTTGTAAATCCTAACTTTATAGATGGCAAAAACAGATGCTTCTATTAGCCCTCTTCTGAACTGAAAATTTCAAGTGGAACCCAAATGAATTAATTTTGAAAGTCCCTTGAATTCTTTGGAATAGAATTAGACCTGTGGGTCATTTTTCCAAGTCTTGCCACGGCCACTCAATGTTTCATAGTGGCATTTCCTTAAACAATTTGAACAAGGAGGGAATAGCACAAAGATAATTCACCAGATAATAAGCAAAAGATCTGTCTCAAGATAGCATTTTTAAAAGTAACAATATACTTTTAAGAAAACGAAATACTATAAAGGCCTCATTTTTCCAGCTTTGTTAAGCAATGAGGTTTTTCATACAAGTGCGTATTCCAGATATCAGCTGATTTCCCCTTTAAATGACAACACTTCAAAAATTATCTTGATGGAGATTAAGACGTACTATATACTTCCTTGCCAGCTTACTTGAGTCAGTCTGCTATGTCTTTGCTAAGTCTTTTTTTCAATGACTGAGGATCCCTGAATATTAGTTTCTATTGTGATTGCTGTAATACAGTCTTATCCATAGGGTTGCCTGGAGTTCCTTGAGTTTGAACTGTAGATCCAACTGCTGTGTTCTCTTAATCCTTGTGAGTTTCCTTTCCACGTTTTGTTCCTTTTTTTAAAAAATGGCCCTTATGTAGTTCTCCAGCAGTCATTTCTCGCTTTGAACTTGATACCTTAAAAAGTATCCTCTTATTTTTTATTTTCAGGTGTGAAAACAACATATACTCATCCCATAAAACTTGAAAACTATGGAATATTTCAAAATATTCACCTATTCATTCACAGATGTTTGTTTCTTCTTTGTCTTTTTTTAACTCGTGAATTTCTGTTTTAAACTATATTGAGAAAGCAGGAGCTGCAGTAATAAATAAAAATGTGTATCATGCTTTTTTGTGCTTAATATAGCAAGAACATATCTTCAAAAGAAGCATTTTAAGAAGGCAATATAAGATTCCATCAGAGGGAATTTCTTCACTAAGAATCTTCTCCTTATAACTCACAAGTGGGTAACCTCACGTTTTTCTAGACCACCTTGAAGCTGAATACAATACTTCACACCACAACCTTCAAAGTAAATTCATCTCACAAAGCATAAACAATGTAGCTTGCACTGAAGATTTTTAAGAAAAGGCAGAGAAGTCACTTCGTAATTTATAACAATAATATTAAAATGTACTAAATTAAAATTTAACAATAATTAAAATTAAAATGTACTAAATGATTATTATAATGTTGTTTGTAACACAAAGACTGGAAGCAATCTTAATAGCCCATTTATAAGGGGGTTGGTTTCATGTATTTTTTTTTTAAGTTTTATTTTATTTTAAAGTTGTGGGGTACACGTGAGGATTTACTACATAAGTAAGTTGCATGCAAATGAAGTATGGGCTTCTAGTTGGTCCTCTCTCCCCCAACAGTGGACCTGATATCCTGTGTGTTGCCATGTGCCACTCCCGTTTTCTCCACTAGCAGTGTCCAGAGTCTGCCAATCCCACCCTTGTGCTCACGTGATCAGGGATTGCTTATGAGTGAGAACATGTGACATTTAGTTCTTTGTTTCTATGATAGTTTACTTAGCATGATGGTCTCCGCAACGTCCATGTTGCTGCAAAGGCCATATTTTGTTCTTTATGGCTGTGTAATATTCCATTGTGTATATACCACATTTTCATTATCCAGTCCACTTTTGTTGGTCATTTGGGTTAGTTCCATGTTCTTGCTATTGTGAATGAACATATGTGTGCAGGTGTCTTTTTGGTAAAGTGATTTCTGTTTCTCTGGGTATATTTTTAGCATTTTGAGAAATCGCCACACTGCTTCCACAAAGGATAAACTTGCTTACATTTCTACCAACAGTGTAGAAGCCTTCCCTTTTCTCCACAACCATATCAATACCTGTTGTTTTTAGACTTTTGAATGATAGTCATCCTTACTGGGGTTAGATGGTATCTCTTTGTAGTTTTGATTTGCGTTTTTCTGATTATAAATGAGACTGAGAATTTTTTCATATGTTTGTTGGCTGCTTATATGTCATCCTTTGAGAAGTATCTCTTCCTGTCCTTTGCCCACTTTTTTTTTTTTTGAGTTGGAGTCTCACTCTGTCACCCAGGTTGGAGTGCAGTGGCATGTTCATGGCCACTGCAGCCTCAACCTGCTGGGTTCAGGCAATCCTTCCACCTCAGCCTTCCAAGTAGCTGGAACTACAGACATGCCCCATCACACCTGGCTAATTATTCTTGATTTATTGTAGAGATGAGGTCTCACCAAGTTGCCCAGGTTGGTCTTGAACCTGTGGACTCAGGCAATCTTCTTACCTTATCCTCCCAAAGTACTGGAACTATAGGTGTGAGCCACTGCACACCGCCCTTTGCCCAATTTTTTAATGGGGTTTTTTTGGTTTATTTCCTGAGGGACTGGTTTCAAATATCTATGAAATAAAATTCTATGTTTCCATTTAAAACAATCATATAGATTCATATCGCAGATATGGAATCATCACTCAGATACGTTATAATTTGAAAAAACAAGGTGTAAAGTTAAATGTATATATGTGTGCATACCCACACACATTCACATGTGCATATTTTAGATTCAGAGACAGGGAGACATACACATATATATGCTCTAGAAACTCAGATTGATTCTGGAAGGACATACAAGAAACCTAATAGTGACTGTCTCAGGTTGGGAGGTACTGGGAGGCCAAGGGTGGAGTTTCATCTATATTCACTCTAGTACTAATAGAAGGATGTGGTTGTTCTTGTTGCTTCTCCATATGTGTGTATAGTGCCAATATGAATTTACTTAATTCATTTAGTTGTTTAAAATCATAATAACAATAGTGAATGCCTGTTTACTCTGTGCTAGGCAGTGAAAGCTTGTACATATATAATTCTTTTTAATACTCAAAATCACCCTGCAATCACAATCACTACATGCAATTATATTCCCATTCTACAGATAAAGAAACTCAGAAACAGGGGGTTAAATAATTTGTCCAAGCATTACCTCTGGGAAGCAACACAGCTGGAATTTAAACCTAGGAGAATTTGCCTTAGAGTCTGCATTCTTAAGCCCCAAAACATACAGGCCACAACACAAAGCAAAATATAAAAGGGCATAAAGCCATCTATCTACAAGATCAAAATAGATGTAACAAATGAGAAATTATTCATTTTAGGAAGGAGAAAATCCACACAGTTACTAGGAAACTGGTTTGCACTTTCCCCCCTCATTTTCTTTAAAGCTCAGAATCAGAGGCAACAGTGTAGTGGTGAGCAAGAGCTATACCGAATAAAGAAATTATGCTTGGTATTTTTAATATATATATAAAGCATTTTTTATATAGCTGACACTGGAATAACTGAAAAAACACTCCTGTACTGCAGAAACCTCCAAGGGCCTCCCATGTCCCTTCCCCTTCCTATTTCCCATACCTCTCCCCAAGGACCACAGCAGTTCCATGGATCTACTTAAAGTCCCCAAGGACAAGCCCTGACATGTCCCACTCCATGCTCTGTTGTGCATGACTGCTTTTTCAACTGTACATTCCCGTTCAGCATAGTCCTCGATGTCCTTCAAGGTTATGACTAAATTCCTCCTTCCACAGGAAGAAAACTCTCCTGGGCACCTATGACAAAGCTCATCTCTCCCTCCTATGTGGTCTTCTTAACACTCCATTCAACAGAAATACAAACACAAATAAAGAATGCAAAGAAAATAAAAACTATGGAAATATCTATCTATCTACCTCTTTCTTGCAATGTGAGTCTCAGAGTGCAAGGAAAATATCTTTCCATTATGTGCACCACCACCCTCATACTGTCTGACACAATATTTGAATAATTATTCAATAAAGAATTGCAAGACATGGAATACAAGGAATGGCATGAGCCTTCAAGAAACCTGGGACAGATGAAAGTGAAGGAAGTGTGAGCAGCCATTGCTGGGCTCTGGGGCATTAGTCATCTTTGCTCACTCCAAGGTATGAGATGGAGGTGCCCCTCACACAGCAAAAGGGAACTTGCTGCCAAATGAAACCTGTGTTTTGAAGGAAACAGAGATGAACGGGACACGTATTTCTTGCCATAGTGGGACCTGTGTGATGCAGCCAGACTCCAAAACTAGATGGATCTGGGACTCTTCAAGATGACTGGAGAATTGCTAATGGCAAAAGATGAGCTTGTCTATACCTGGTCTTTGTGTTGCATGTGTTTGTGATGGGAAGGTCTTGGCAAGTTTTATATTAGTAAGAGAGTTTGTTTTGTTTCATTGGGGGGGAGGTGTTGATAATGCAGGTCATGATTCTGAAGAATGTCGAGGATCCAGCATTCATAGAGTTTGTCCACACCTCAACAAAAACCTGTCCTTGTTGAGCAAAGTAGAATCCTCAAGGTGAGAAAGAAAAGAGGAAAGCAAGAGAAAGGCCAAGAAGGAAGGGCAGTCTGGAAGCCTATGCAAGGTAGATTTGCCCTATCCAAGGGAAACCCTGGAGGGGCCCCCAAAGAAATGGCTGCACCTCCCTCTGGCCTCTGAGCATACTTCCTTTGGCCATAAGAATGACCAGTGATAATGAACCAAGCCAGCGCGTGGGCCTTTGCAGAGTAGGACCTAAGAGTCAGTTTGCAGCATTTGAATGCTTAAAGAAGTCAGGCTTCCCTGAAGACTAGAACATGCCTTCAGTGTGGGTAGCATTCTAGATGCTCTCTGGCAGTTTGGAAAAAAGAAATGGGTGAGGGGTTAGGGCAGAATCCTACTGAGACCCCTGAAGGAAGGGACTGAAGAAGATGACTACAAGGTCAGAGTTGGATGGCTAGAAGCCCAGAGGAGCATCCTTGGGAAGAGACAGGAGAGCACCCCTTCAGAGGGGGTCGGGCCTGGAGAAGAACTGACAAGGGAAAATGCAGAGAGAGAAACTTGAGGCCAGAGGAGAGGACCCAGGCAAAACAGGCGAGGAGGCAAATCCTGGGAGGAACCCCGAGTCACCATCCAAGCAGCAAAACCTCTAGCGCCGTGTAGCGCTTTGTTCAAATCTACAACCATACGCAAAGACCTTTCTGCCTTGTGCCTCCATTCATTTTACTCTTACAATTTGGTTGTTTGGTTTTATTTACCTTGATTTTCCTGCGAAATTATCATTCTATACCTTTAGGAGCTTTATGAATAAGAAGAAGAAGGAAAATACCTTATGTGGAAACTCAAAAGGGTTACTTGGAAGTCTTTCTACTGAGAGAGCCTTCATAGACACAGATAATCATGCAAATTGTTGGAAATGCTGTACCAGAGTTGTTAAAGTTGTTTAGCACAGACTTGTGTTAGATTATTTCAGATTTCAGATGTGGTTCTTTTTCCTCTTTAGAAATGAAATGACAAATTCTTCCCAAGTGGCAGCAAGAAAATTAAAAGTATAGCCCATCTGCACTCTTGCTTCAAATGGAAAAAAAAAGAGAAACAAAAATTCCACTTTAAATGAATCTCTGCCATAAATTCAAGCAAAGCAACAGATGGGAAAAAACCCATAAGACAAAACACAACACCCCCAGTCCCCAATAAAAATAATCAATACCGGCGAAAGTGCTAAAAAAAACCAGTGCTTCCAGAATGCTATGGGGTGTGCCAAGAACCCTACCTGGAGGGCAGCTGCTGTTGACAATGTAGTGAGCCCTGAGATGGTTACCTGGAGGAAGTGCTCTTATTTCCTCACAGAACTGAGGGAAAATGTGTGAAGATGGCAGGAGTGGTATGGGTAAAGAGGCAGAATAATCAAAATGGGCAATACGGAAGTATATAGAATAACTGACACATGAGTCCTGGCATTCATGAGGTCAGACATACGTAATTTGTTGTTATCACTTAATAGAAACGCTACCAGACGCATTCTGAAAAGGTAAACCCATGCTCCTCTATGGCAGAGGAGCCAAGGCGAATATGGAAACCAAGGAAGAACCAAGAAAAGCAAATGCCAGTTGCCTACCTGCTGGGGTGGTTTTGTGTGCTGTGGCTGCATCTTTACTGTCACTGTAGGGTGTTCAGCAAAAATCTGAAATGGGTGTTAGGTGCACCTCCATGATTTGTGGTGCCAACATGGTGTGCAAATTCTGCTGCAACCAGTTCTGTCAGATCTAGTTATAAGGTAAATGGCAATTATCAAGGTAAATTGAAGCAATATATTTGACACCCGAACAATGTGGGATCAGGGTCACTGACCCTTCACACAGCTGAAAATTCATGGACTATAAAACCACACACCACCACAAGTGAGTAACTCTTTACTACCCCAGAACATATATTAATAGCCTACTGTTGACTGGAAGCCTTACCAATAACATAAAGAGCCCATTCACATATATTTTGCATATGTGTTATATACTGTATTCTTATAATAAAGTAAGCTAGAGAAAAAATTGTTAAGAAAATCCTAAGAATGAGAACATATATTTACTAGCCATTAAGTGAAAATGGTCATCATAAAGGTCTTTAACTTCACTGTCTGAATGTGGAATAGGCTGAAAAGGAGGAGAAAAAGGAGTTAGTCTTGCTGTCTCAAGGGTGGCAGAGGCAGAAGAAAATCCATATGTAAGTGGTGGACCCATGCAGTTCAAACCTGCATTGTTCAAAGGGCAACTGTATTTACACAGCAGGTCTGCATGATCACGCACACACACAGACACTCAGTACACTATGCCAACCAGAGTCCCATTTCCACAGCACAGGCTCATCACGTGCACCCCAGCCTCCCTGCACAAACCCACTCTTAATGATACCTAGTCCCACTCCACGGCCAGTCTTCAGCATTACTGTCCATAGGTCTTTTATGACACTCCTCTTTGAGAAGACGCCAGAAAGTCCTAAGAAGTAACTGATATAGCTCAAGACCATCTTTGGTCAGGGCTGGGCTAACCCAAAACAATTGCTGTCCTCACTCAGTGATGTGCCTTGACCCCAAAGTACTGCAACTCCAAGGTAAATGTGCTTTTTTTTGAGACAGGGTCTCACTCTGTCACGCAGGCTGGAGTGCTGTGGCATGATCATAGCTTACTGTAACCTCCAACTCCTGGGCTCAAACAATCCTCCTGCCTCAGCCTCCCAAGCAGCAAGGACTATAAAAGCACACACTACCACAACTGGCTAATTTTTAAATATTTTTGCAGACACATGGTCTCACTGCGTTATTCAAGCGGGTCTCAAACTCCAGGCCTCAAGTGATCCTCCCACCTTAGTCTTCCAAAATACAGAATTGCAGGTGTGAGCCAATTTGCCTGTCCCAAAAATATTCTTTTAAATTGACACATAAAAAGTTTATATATCCACAGTGTACAACTGTGGAATGACTAAATCAAACTAACCTCACATACTTACCTTTTTTTGTATGTGGTAAGAACACCTAAAATCTACTTAGCAATTTCCAAGTATACAATGCACTGTTATTAATTATAGCCACCATGCTGTACAATAGGTCTCTTAAACTTCTTAGTGTCTTGATTGGATTTGAATAACTGCCTCTCTGTACATGCCTGGGAAGTAGATGTTATTGAACAAACTGAGAGAGATTTTGAAGACACAAATTCTTCTACGAGATTTTTCTTTTTACTACTTTATCCCATATCTACC
Source organism: Cephalopachus bancanus (assembly GCA_027257055.1). Taxonomy (NCBI): domain Eukaryota; kingdom Metazoa; phylum Chordata; class Mammalia; order Primates; family Tarsiidae; genus Cephalopachus; species Cephalopachus bancanus. The sequence continues at coordinate 16,449 of JAPVLO010002889.1, read as the reverse complement.
AGTAAGCAAGACATTTGAAAATAAGAGGGGGGAAATAGAAAAACCTCCCAGCAAAAGAATTCCATAATTTATGGAGCTACTCCCCAACTTGGGGAGGTTGAGTATAACTCTCCCCGCCCAAGTGCAGGCTACCTACAATGACTTTCTTCCAAAGAGTAAATAAAGTGTGAAGAGGTGGGAAAAAGGAATGATTTTATAGTGGAGAAATCTGTCAGAAGTATCAGCCAGGTCATTAAGGTTAGCATCAATAGTGAGTCATATTAATAGTTCCACTGAAGTGACATGACAAGAAGGGCAATTTGCCTCTGTGATCAAACATCAAACAACCCAATTGAGAAACATGTTACAAAATGTTCTCCTACTGGAGAAACAAAACTGTCAAAGGTTGCTAAAAACAAAGAAAGTCTAAGAAACCTCACAGCCTATGGAGACAAGACAATGAAATGTAATGTGGTGCCCTGGATAGGATCTTGTTGTAGAAAAAGGACATATGGTAAATCAAGTATGAACTTTACTGAATAACATAATTGTGCTTCAGACATCTTTGCTGAGATAAAATTCATATACAATAAAATTTATTCATTTAAAGGTGAAAAAATAATAATGTAATTGTGACAAATATGCTATCTTAATGTAAGATATTAACAAGGAAAACTGGATGTGAGGTATTTGAGAACTCTTTAACATCTTTACAATTTTTCCATAAACCACAACTGAGAAGGAGGGACTCCTCCCTAACTCATTCTAGATCAACATCTTTCTGATATGAAAAAATGGTAAAGACAAAACAAAGACAAAAATCTACAGGCCAATATCCCTAATGCACACAGCTGCAAAAATCCTCAACAAAATACTAGCAAATCTCATCCAGCAGTACATAACAAAAATTATTTATCACAATCAAGTGTGCTTTATTCCTGGGATGCAACATATGCACATCAATAAATGTGATACACCCCGTAAACAGAAGTAAAAAACAAGAACCAAGGATTTCCATCAAGATGGCAACAGAACAGGTCAACTATGAGAGGCTCTGCAAAAGTGAGTGTCCATAAAGTCTCTCTGCATGAGTGGGTGTGTGCCGGTGGGTGAGTGAAAGTTCATCTGAGGGAAGATTTTGGTTTATGCACCCAGGGCTCTCCTCTGGAGGTGAATGCAACTCCCCACTGGCCTGAGATTGGAGTCCCCAGTGTGCAGGATCATCTAGTCTGTAGTTCTCAGGGTTCTCCTGAGAAGAGGCAGCAGAAAGCAGCTGATCTTTACCACCTGGCACCAAGTCCACACCATCACCTGTGACAGCAGAGTGGCATGATCCCCAGGATTCATGCAGAGGGCAGGGGAAAGCTGGAAAGAAGCCCCGCCATCGGTGAGGAAACACTCACCAGCACCATTTCTCTATCCTGGGACCAGGCAGAGAATTGCATTGTCCCACCCAGCTCTGCCCAGCCTCCAAACTGGGACGTAGGGGTTATCTTACCATCAAACTCAGAGAAACAGATTTCCCTCCCTCATGCTGGAACAGGCACAGATATATCAGATCTGAGTGGGAGACTTGACAACAGCAGCAGCAAGCCAGGTGAGTACAGATCTGATCCACCCTCCTCCCATAGTAGTCCGTGGGGCATCTGACCCATGCTGAGAACAACCCTATCACCTGTGCTGAGAGCAGAGGGGAGGAGCTGGAGACCAGAGCTGAAAGGAAGTTGGAGTTACAGGAATGACCTCACAGTGAGTTTTGTTTTGGGGGAGTTTTTTTGTTCATTAGCTTTATTTTGCTTTTTTTGTTGCTTGTTTCTTGTTTTAGTTTTTTGTCCTCATTTCTTTTATCTGTTTTTGATTATGGTTTTGTACTCACTTTGTTTCTGCTATTTTAATGTTTTTTTAAAAACTGGCTGTTTGTGTATGGGTGCATTTGAGGGAGAGTACATCAATAGGGTTTTTTTGGTTTGTGTGTTTGTATGATTGTCTGTATGTTTTTGTTTATTTATCTTTTCCGTCTTTGGTTGTGTCTCTTTATTTGAATAGTTCATATGCCTGTCTGTTTTCCCTCTTCTTCTTCTCTCTCCCCACCTTCCTCTTGTCCTCCTCCTTCCTTTTTCCATTCTTTTCCTTTTCTTACCTCATTTTGCTTTCAGGAGGCAAACCTATACCTCCACTGCATGGACAGATTGTAATGCAGTGGGAAGTGGCTTCCAGGGGGCTCACATGCCTGTCAGTGGATGCTGGGATCTGCAGATAGTTTCTGAATCACGGCTCCCTTCTCAATTAAATCTCAAAACTGCAAAAAGTATAGCTCCCCACCCATAGTCCAGCTTCAGAACTGAATAAAGCCAGAGGACCTACAGGAGGAAGAATTGGAGACTAAGAAAACAGAATTAAAAGCTGCCCCCATCCCTGAACAACAGAATTAAAGAAGAGGTTTAAAAAAGGGAGGAGGGAGGAAAATCTACACAAATGGAAAACCAAAGGAAGAATATGGGTTTCACACAGACCCCTGGGAGATCAACCACTGAGAATACAGAATTTAGAACTCAAACAATGAAAAGCCCCCGAAATGACTGGTCTCAAACTGCAAACACAGATATCAATATATTAAATAGAAATGAGGAGAGACAAGATGAAAGAATGAAGGAGTTGATAACCAAGACAATAGCAATAAAGAATACAGTGAGTGAAATAAATAACAAACTGATAAGCATGGAAAGCAGGATTAACCAAGCAGAAGAAAGAATCTCAGAGCTTGAGGACCAAAATACAAAACTAACTCAATCTGTTAAGAACATAGAAAAGAAGCTTTAAAAAAGACAGAAGAAAAACTCTAAGAGATGAGCCATCATTTCAAGAGGCCAGACTCAAGATTAATTGGAATCCCCGAAGCAGATAGAGAGACAGAGATCACCCTAGCATAAGCATTCCAAGAAATTATCCAAGAAAACTTCCCTCATCTTATCAGTAATGTGGTCATTCAAACACAAGAGATTAAGAGAAACCATGCACAACAAATGAGAAGACCAACTCCTAGACACACAGTAATTCACCTACACAAAGTAGGTATAAAAAAAAAATCCTAAAGGCAGCAAGAAAGATCAGACTACCTACCAGGGAAGACCAATTAAAATAGAAACATAGTTATCTAAAGAAGCACTTCAGGCTAGAAGGGCTTGGCACCCAATCTTCAAAGTTCTCAAAGATAAGCAATTTCAACCAAGAATTACCTACCCAGCTAAGCTTCATCAGTGATGAAGAATTAGTAGCCTTCCCAGACATTCAATTCATAAGTGTTTACACTGCCTCCAGATCAGCTCTACAAAAAACACTTAAGAAAGTATTAAACACAGAAGAAAGAAAAAAAGAATGACAATGCCCTTCCCAGGAATGCAGGAGAAAGATTGAAAACACACACAAATCAACCCAAAATTCAAAAGAAAGATAACAAACAAATAAACAAACAAACAGCAGCAACAACAACAAACTCTATAAGGACCTCATGACAGGGATAAACTCTCATATCTCAATAATTAGCTTGAATGTGAATGGACTAAATGCATCACTGAAAAGACATAGAATGGAAAATGGATAAAATGAGACAATAATATATTGTCTCCAAGAGACTCATCTCACCAGAAAGGATACTCACAGACTCAAAGTAAGAGGATGGGAAACAAATTTTCAGGCAAATGGAACACAAAAGACAGCTGTAGTTGCTATCTTAATATCAGACTAAATACCCTTTAAGTTATCAAAAAATCAAAAAAGATATAGAAGGTCACTACATAATGATAAAAGGTTCAATCTGTCAACAAGAAATATCCATCATAAACATATATGCACTCAACATATGGGCATCAAATTTCATAAAGCAGCTTCTAGGTAAACTTTAAAAAGATATTGACTCTAACACTATCATAGCTGGGGACTTAAATACCCCACTCACAACCCTAGACAGATCATCAAGACAAAAAATCAACTAGGAGATCCAGAACTTCAACATGATGCTTGACAAAATGGTCTTAACTCATACCTACAAAACACTCCACCTAACAACCACAGAATATACATTCTACTCATCATCACATGGAATGTACTGTAAGATTGGCCACATCCTTGGCCATAAATCAAACATAAATGAATTTCATAAGATTGAAATACTGCCACGCACATTCTCAGACCACAGTGGAATAAAAATAAATATCAACACCAAGAAAGTTCCCCCCAAACACATAAAGACATGGATACTAAATAGCATGATGCTAAACAACTCCTGGGTCAGCATGGAAATCAAAACAAAGATTAAAAGATACTTGGAAACAAATGAAAATGAAGAAACATCTTACCAAAACCTCTTAGATGCCATGAAAACAGTGCTAAGATGGGAGTTCAGATCTCTACGAATACACATGAGGAAAATGGAAAGATCGCAAGTTAACAGCCTAACAAATCACCTAAGGAAGATGGAAAAGCAATACCACCAAAACCCTAACTTCAGCAGGAGAATCCAGATCACCAAAATAAAAGTCCAAATTCAGGACATAAAAGACAAAAATATAATACAAAAAAATCAACAAAACAAAAATCTAGTTCTCTGAAAGGATAAGCAACATTGATGGACCCCTAGTCAGAATGACCAAGAAAAAGAGAGAAAAAGCCCAAATAAACACAATCAGAAATGCAAAAGATCAAGTCACAACTGACCCCAAGGAATTGCAAAGTTATCAGAGACTACTATGTACACTTGTATAAAAACAAACTCGAAAACCTAAAGGAAATGGAGGACTTTCTGACATCACAAAATTTTTCAGGGTGATACAAGAAGCAATCAAGACTCTACATAGACCAGTAACAATCCAGGAAATTGACTATGTCATTAAAAAACTACCTCCAAAAAAAAAAAAAAAGTCCCTGAACCAGGTGGCTTTCCAACAGAATTCTACAAAACATACAAGAAGGAACTGATACCAATCCTATTGAAAGGATTCAAGGCAAATGAGTAAGATGGAACTCTCCCCAAATCATTTTATGAAACTAGCATCACATTGATATCTAAACCAGGTAAAAATCCAACAAAGAAAGATAACTAAAGGCCAATATCCTTGATGAACATAGATGCCAAAATTCTCAACAAGATCCTAGCAAACTGGATCTGACAATACATCTCAAAAATCATCTACCACGACCAAGTGGGGTTCATCTCCAGGATGCAGGGCTGGTTCAACATTCACAAGACATAATTAAATACATCAACAGATGTAAAAACAAAAACCATATGATTATATTATTAGATGTGAACAAAGCTTTTGATAAAATACAGCACCCCTTCTTGATTAAAAAAACCTCAAACATTTAGGCATAGATGGAACATATCTCAAAATAGTAAGAACCATCTATGAGAAACCCACAGGCATTATACTGTTAAACAGACAGAAATTGGAACCATTTCCCCTGAAAACCAGAACAAGACAAGGATGCCCTTTCTCACTCCTCTTTTTCAACATAGTTTTAGAACTCCTAGTTAGGAGCAATTAGACAAGAGAAGGAGATCAAGAGTGTCCAAATAGGAAAAGAGGAAGTTAAATTATCCCTCTTTGCAGATGACATGATTCTATACCTTTAAAGCCCAAGAGAATCTGTCCAGAATCTCCTTGAACTCATAAAGGACTTTGACAAAGTCTCAGGGTATAAAATAAATGTGCAAAAGACAGTTCCATTCCCATACACCAACAGTAAACAAACAGAACCCAAATAAAAAGTACAATCCCATTCACAATAGCCACACACAAAAAATAAAATACCTCAACATCGTCCTAACCAGAGAAGTAAAAGACCTTTACAATGAAAACTACAAAACACTGCTCAAAGAAATCAAAGATGACACAAACCAATGGAAAAATATTCCATGCCCAAGGATCGAAACAATCAACATTGTTAAGATGTCTGTTCTACCCAATCTACAGATTTAATGCAATACCCATTAAATTACTAGCAGCATTCTCTTCAGATCTCGAAAAGACAATAAAGGAATTCATATGAAAACATAAATGACCAAGAATAGCCAAAAAAATCCTCAGCAAAATAAACAAAGCAGGAAGTATCACACTCTCAGATTGTAAACTTTATTATAAAGCTACCATAACCAAAACAGTCTGGTATTGGTACAAGAGCAGGCATATAGGCCAATGGAACAGGATAGAACCTCAATTTCTCAACCAACTCATTTTTGACAAAGCATACCAACCAACTACGGGGGAGATGAGAACCTATTCAGTAAATAATGCTGGGAAAACTGACCACATGCAGAAGATTAAAACAAGATCCTTACTTATCACCATACAAAAAAATCAACTCTAAATGGATCAAAGACCTAAATGTAAAATCTCAAACTGTAAGAACCTTTGAAATTTGGGAGACACCCTTGTGGAAATGGGGACTGGCAACCAATTCTTGATCAAAACACCCATGTGCCCATGCCATAAGAGAGAAGATAGACAAGTGAGACCTCATCAAACCGACAACCTTCTGCAAAGCCAAAGAAACCATCAAGAGAGCAGGGAGACAGCCTACAGACTGGGAAAAAAATATTTGCCAACTGTATGTCTGACAAAGGCCTAACACCTAAGGATCTACAAGGAAATCAAATGTGCTGAAAAGGAAATACAATCAACCCCATTACAAAGTGGGCCAAAGATATGAATAGACACTTCTCAAAAGAAGACATATGAGCAGCCAACAGATACATGAAAAAAATGCTCAACCTCACTAGTCATTGAAGAAATGCAAATTAATACCACACTGAGATACTATGTAACTCCAGTCAAGATGGCCATCATCAATAACTCAAAAAACAACAGATTCTGGAGAGGATACATGGAAAAGGGATACACTCCTACACTGTTGGTGGGAGTGTAAACTAGTACAGCCTCTGTGGAAAACAGTTTAGCAATTCATAAGAGATCTAAAAATTGACCTTCCATAAGACCCTGAAATCCCCCTCTGGGAATATACTCGGAGGAACTCCAATCACTCTATGAAAAAGATACCTGCACACGTATATTTATTGCAGCATTGTTCACAACAACAAAAACATGGAACCAACCATGCTGTCCATCAAAAAAGGACTGGATAAAAACAATGTGGTACATATACACGAATGAAATATTATGCAGCCATAAGGAAGGGCAAAACTATGAACTTCACAGCACCTTGGATGAACCTAGAGTCTATAATACTGAGTGATCTGTCACAGAAACAAAGAACTGAGTATCATATCTTCTCACTCAATAGTGGACTTTGAACAACTACCGTAATACTGTAAAAAAGAGTCTGACAGTAGTGGTAAACTGCCAGAGGAGGTCGTAGATAGGATTGGCAGTAGTGGGAAACTGCTGGTGGGGGTGGGGCACACCTCATCAACAAGGGTACCTGCATAGTGAACACTTGTATACCTAACCCTGAATTGTACCCCACATATTTAAAATTAAAAATAAAACAACCACATGATTATCTCAATAAGACACAGAAAAAATATTTAATAAAATGCAACATCCTTTTATAATGAAACTATCAGCCATCTAGTCCTCAAAGGAACATTCCTAATAAAATAACAATATAATAATATTATATTTAATGGTCAAAAGTTGAAAGCATTTCATTCTAAGAACTGGAACAAGACAAGGTTTCCCTCTCTCACCACTTCTATGCAATATAGTACTGGAAGTCCTAGCAAGAGCAAGAATGAAAGAGAAAGGAACAAAACAGGAAAAGAGGAAGTTAAACTATCTCTTCTCAGGTAATATGATTTTATATCTAGAAAGCCCTACAGATTCCACCAAAAGACTCCTAAAATTCATAAATGACTTCAAAATGAACACTCAAAAATCAGTTGCATTTCTACACACCAACAATGTTCAAGCTGAGATTAAATCAAGAAAACAATCTCATTTACAATAGACACACACACACACACACACACACAATATCTCAGAACACATCTAACTGAAGAGGTGAAAGATCTCTAAAATGAGAACCTAAAAGCACTGCTGAAAGAAATAAAAACTGACACAAATAAATGGAAAATCATTCTATGCACATGGATTGGAAGAATCAGTATTTAAAATGTCCATACTGCCCCAACAATTCAAAGATTTAATGCAATCTCAATCAAACTACCAGCATTGTTTTTCACAGATAGAGAAAAAACAATACTCAAATTCACATAGAAGCAAAAAGAGCCTGAATAGCCAAAGCCATCCTAAGCAAAAAGAACAAAGTTAGAGGCATCACACTGCCAAACTTCAAACTTTACTACAAGGTCAGAGTAACCAAAACAGCATCTTACTAGTACAAAAATAGACAGATGGATCAGTGAAACAGAACAGGGAACCCAGCAATAAATGCTATCTCACCACTCTCTCACAGAGTAAATAGACAACTTACAAAATGGGAAAAAAATATTTGCACATGGGTCTCGCTGCGCTAAAATCAAAGTGTCATCAAGGCTGCCTTACTTTCCGGAAGTGCTGAGAAAGAACCCATTTCCTGCCTTTTCCAGCTTCTAGGATCTACCTGCACTCATCGGTCCTGCCCCCTCCCTCTATCTTCCTAGCCAGTAATGACACATCTCTTTGACCCTCCCTCTTTAACCACATTATCCTCTGATCATAGCTGGGAAAAGTTCTTCCAGTTTAAGAAGATTAGATTTTGTCCACCTAGACAATTCAAGATAATCTTCCCATCTCAAGTTCTTAATTTTATCTCATCTGCCAAGTTCCTTTTGTCATGTGAAGTAATAGGTTCTAGGGATAAAGACTTGGCATATTTGGGAACCATTATTCTGCCTACTGCAGGTATCAAGTTTTGTTTGGTTTTCATTATAAAGACAAAAATAATAAATATTTGAAATTGGGGACTTGGAGCATCCATCAGATTATTCTGGAAAGGCATTGCCTTTTTCCCTCAAGCTAATTTAGAAAGAGCAAAGATTTCCTTCCTTGGATAAGAAAGACAGAATCACTTTCACGAAATTCTAGCCATATCCCAGGTTATAAAATTTTCCCCCATCGACTACTGACTATTCATTCAAATATACTTTCATGTCTTCTAGATATCAGGCATATCTCAGTCCTACAAAACAACCATAACCAAATAGCAAAAGGAAAATTATGACATGAGGCCATAATTCTTTTTCAAAGTTAGGGGTTTTTAATTATTATTGATTTATTTTGAAACCTTTTATTATGTTGACTCAAATCACTCTATCAAAAAGATACCTGCACACGTATGTTTATCGCAGCATTGTTCACAATAGCAAGAACCTGGATCCAACCATGCTGTCCACCAAAAGAGGACTGGATTTAAAAAATGTGGTACATATACACAATGGAATACTATGCAGCCATAAAAAAGAACAAAATCATGAATTTCGCAGCAATCCAGATGGAACTACAGTCTATAATACTGAGTGATCTCTCACAGAAACAAAGATCTGAATATCACATGTTCTGACTCATAAGTGGACCGTGAACATCTATTGTAATACTATAAGAAAAGGATTGACAGTGGTGGGAAACTATGGGGGGGCAGGGAGGGGAAGGGTGGTGGGATTAACGGTAGTCAATATCTTTCTGGGGATGAGGAGACAACCCTTCTCAACAAGGGTGCCTGAACGATGCATATTTGTATACCTAACCCTTAACTGTACCCACAATTTTAAAATAAAAAATATGTTTAAAAAATAAAATAAAATAAATTTTCCACGTTTCTAATTCCTAACAGCAGGACAAGTAAGGACCCCCCTCCCAACAGATACTATTTTTTAACTAATATAGGAAAATTACAGGGTTATTTTGGTGCCTTTTACAGATAACTGTCCTTTTCCAATCCTCTAAAGAAAAAATAAGGGCCCTCTTTAAAGTGAGAAAAAATAGTTTCCCCCAAAGTCCGGGAAAAGCATAAAAAGCATAAAATTAAACATTTACAATATTGTTCAAACCAAATACTGGCATACTCAAAGAAGATTAGCTAGGTTAATTACTGTATTTAATAAACACCAAAAACTATTAGAAAAACATTGTGAACAATAAAATAACATTTTGAAAATAATGGTAGATTTCAAATTTAGAGCTTTTAAATATTACTCTGTAAATGTATACAGTTCACTTCTGAGGTCTGAGGACCTAAATTACAAAATATTAGTTACCTTTCACTTAGACGATGAAAACTGCTGCTTTCATCTTGGTGTTCATCTTCAAAACTTAAATTGGACCAGCTGCCAGTGCAGTCAACACCAATACTAAGATTCATCTGTGGGCTACCAAAAGACTCACTTGACTCAAAGTCTTCTATTTCTTTTTAACTAAAAAGCAGGTAGAAAAAAAAAAATCAAGCTTAAACATAGCAAATTCCGAATTTATAAGACTATTAGATAAAGATGACAAAGACAAAAAATGATATTAAGAATCAGACCATAATCATTCAGATTATGGTTCGTTTAATCCTGTCTGCTAATAAAAAAAAACTGCAGGAAAGCATGTTAATTTCAAAGCTAACCAAGGCACCCACATACACCCTTCACTTATCTTGTTAATCTAATAAGGATCCTATTCCTAGAGCATCATTTCTCTAAATTCTGCTTAAAGCAGTTCATATTTCCAACCAGGACATTTTGGGGGATATTTCCTAAGTTCATCATCTGCTCTGTAAAATGCAGATGAGCCTCCTTCTGATTTTAAAAACAAAAATAAGTAGTCCTAGAAATTCTAGGACTGTCAGTCAAGCCTATAATTAAACTAGGTAAACCTTTTCAGTATTTTGAGTGTATATCATAATCCTTTTCACTTTGTTCAATGAAGAGGCATTTGTACTTTTATTCCATTATCACAAGAAAGTCCTTTCACTGCTCAACTATTATAATTGCCTCTCTATATTTTATTTTTAACATAGTAGTTAAAGGTGATGTTTTGATAAAGAGAGAAAATGTCAGTCTTCTGATCAAAACCTTCTCATCAGTCAGAATAAGAGCATAAATCCTTAAGATATACTAGATGGTCTCCTATTCTAATATTCATCTTAACTACTCTTATTCTCCTGGGCCAACTTCACTTCAGCAATACAGGTCTTTTATTCCCCAGTATTCACAGTCCCATCCCTTTGCCTAGAACCCTTTTCTCCCCGATTCCCATATGACCTATTCTCTCTCCACCCTTGGCTCTTGGTTCAAATATTACTTTGCCAGCATTTCTTCCCTTGCTACTTATTTAAAACTCCAAACCATCCCTAAAAGTTACCCCCACCACCCACCAGCACTCTCTCTACTACCTTGCTTTATTTTTCACCCAGAGCATTTATCACTCTGTGACATACTAAGTATTTTACTTTTCTATTGATTGTCTTATTTCACTATAGCATAAACCTCAAAGAACAGATTTTCACCTGTTTTATTTACACCTGTATCTCCAGTGCCCAGAATAGTGCCTCAACTGCTCCGCGCTTTTGGATATTCTCATTTTGTTTGTAAGATATGGCAACCAGAATTATATTGGGTATTCCAAGGAAAGGCACACTAGAGTCTTGGACCATAATAGAGTACTTCTTTGTTCTTTTTGATCACTTTTCCTTATATATACCACATTCTTATAGCTTTGGCTGAAATGACTGACAGGATGAGTGTCCAGAGAAGGGACCGTGAGGTTATTCCAGTTCAGAAATGGTAGCTTAGAATACAGTTGTTTTGCTCTTCTATGTACTATTTGAATATAGGTGGAATTTAATTTCCCATTCAAAATTCACATGCCACCCTTCTGTACATTACAGCTTTGTGAACTATTTATGGTTACTTTCACGAATCAAACATTTATAGACAAAGGATGCTAGCAAAATAATCCAAAGAGTACCTTACCCTAAAGAATAACCAATTTGAATGAATCTCCTTCAAGCTTGAAAGATAAACAATTTTAACTTTAGAAATAAAAAATGTGAAACTAAACTGTACACACTAGAGTCAACTCTTCATTGACAGCATTTATAGAACCCCAGCACTATTATTAAGAAAAGACAAGAGGCCAGGTGTGGTGACTCAAGCCTGTAATCTCAGCATTTTGAGAGGCTGAGATGAGAGGACTGCCTGAGCCCACGGGTTCCAGAACAGCCTGGGAAACTTGGCAAGACCCCACCTCTAAAATTAAAAATAAAAAAATTAGCCAGGCATGGTAGCACACACCTGAAGTTCTGGCTACTTGGAAGACTGAGGCGGAAAAATCGCCAGAGCCCAGCAAGTCAAAACTAGGGTGGCCTTGAGTGTGCCACAGCACTCCAGCCTGGGTGATGGAGTGAGACTCTGACTCTAAAAAAAAGAAAGAAAGAAAAGAAAAAATGAGGAACAGGAAAAGAACTACACCAGCCAAATGCAAGTTGGGATTGAACAGCACCAGCTTACAGGAAGAATTTCAGGGGCCTATCTGCTTGCCAAGCTCTAAGAAGAAAAAGTGTAAATACTGAGAAATCAATAGCAAGGGCATTTTACTCGACCCTTGAAGTAATATCTTCGAAATTTAAATCTAAAAAAAAGTCTCTTCCTCCCATGAAGGTGAGGCTGAAATGACCGGGAGGAGGGGAGGTACTGAAGAGGAGGGAAAATTAAAATAGCCTGAGACCACTTGTATGAGGAAATTTACTTCAATTGTTAAAAAGCCTAGTTTATAACCACATATTTATTTGCATATTTAGTAGTCCCTTATTATATATCTATCATACTAGAAAATCCAGGAACTAATACATAGTCATGAAAAAAATGTGCCTCTAGAGCAAAGCTTCACAAACATGTTTTCTATAAAGGCATCTGGCCATATGGCCTCTGTCCCAACTACACAACTCTGCCATAAACAATATGTAAATGAATCAGCATGGCTATATTCCAATAAAATATATAAATATTGAAATTTGCACTTGATGTAATTTTCATATCACAGAATATTTTTAAAATTCTTTTTCCAACAATTTAAAAGAAATGTGAAAATTATTCTTAGCTTGCAAAAGTGGATGATAAGAAACAATTGGATTGAAGAGTCCTGGCCAAAATGCATCTCCTATTTTATGATGCATAAGAAAAGAGGCAGTCCTTGTCATAGATTTTTGAGTCCTACTCAAAAATTATTTGTGAGTCCTATCCAAAAATCTAGAATATCATGTGACTCAACTAAATTCCACCTCAACTTGAAGTATTTTCTCTTTCCAGTGGGACTTACAAATATAACTCTAGGAACTAATAACACAAGTTAGTCCTGAAGTTTACTCAGGGACAAAAGAATGAAAAATTTCTTAATTATGTTATTAAAATCACCGAGCACAAGAGACAGCTACTAAAAACCTCACTGCCAAAAAAAGCGCTGGACCAGATGACTTCTCAGCTGAATTCTACAAGGCTTATAAGGAAGAGCTGATACCAAACTTACCAAAAGTATTCCACGCAATAGAGAAAAAAAAAATTCTCCCTAGGTTGTTTTATGAAGCTAATATCATACCAATACCCAAAACTGGCAAAACCCAACAAGGAAAGAAAATTATAGGCTAATTTCCCTGATGAACATATATGCAAAGATTCTCAACAAGATTCTAGCAAATCAGATTCAACAACACATTTCAAAGGTCATCCACCATGACCAGGTTGGCTTGATTCCCAGAATGTAGGGCTGGTTCAACATTTGAAAGACCATAAATGCAATTCAGCACATTAACAGGTATAAAACCAAGAACCACATGATTATCTCAAAAGATGCATAAAAAGCATTCAACAAAATTCAGCAACGCTTCTTGATAAAAACCCTTGAACACCTAGGCATAGAAGGAACATTTCTCAAAACAATAAGAGTTACCTATGACAAACCTACAGCCAACATTTTTCTTAATAGATACAAGCTGAAAGCATTCCCTCTGAGAACTGGATCAAGACAAGGATGTCCACTCTCACTCCTCCTATTCATCATAGTACTAAGTAAAGTCCTAGTCAGAGATATCAGGCAAGAGAAGGGAATCAGGGTATCCAAGCAAGAAAGAAGAAGTAGCCGGGCTCGGTGGCTCAGCCTGTAACCCCGCGCCTTTGGGAGGCTGAAGTGAGTGGATTGCCTGAGCCCGCGGGTTCGAGACCCACCTGGGCAGTGAGACCTCATCTCTACAATAAATCAAAAAAAAATCAGCCGGTTGTGGTAGCGCATGCCTGTAATTCCGGCTACTCGGAAGGCTGAGGCGGAAGGATCGCCGGAGCCCAGCAGGTCGAGGCTGCGGTGGCCGGAAGCGGCCACTGCACTCCAGTCTGGGCGACAGAGTGAGACTCCAACTCAAAAAAAAAAAAAAAAGAAGATGTTAAGCTATCCCTCTCTGCAGATTATATGATTTTATACCTAGAAAACCCTACAGAGTCTGTCAAAAACCTCCCTGTACTGATAAATGACTTGTTAAAGTCTGGGGTTACAAAATCAAAATACAAAAGACAGTTGAATTTCTATATACCAACAAAAAGTAGGCTGAGAACCAAATAAAAAACATAATCCCATTCTCAAAAAATAGTCACACAAATATTTGAAATACCTTGGCATCCATTTAACCAGAGAAGTGAAAGACTTTTATAACAAGAAACACAAAACACTGCTCAAAGAAATCAAGGAAAATACAAAAAAAAAAAAAAAAAGCAATACATCCCACACTCATGGACTGGAAGAATCAATATTTTTAAGATGTCTATCCTACTCAAGGCAATCTACAGATTCAATCCAATACCCATCCAATTACCAACATCATTTTTCACAGACCTAGAAACAACAACACAGAAATTCATATGGAAGCAAAAAAAAAAAAGAGCACAAATAGCCAAAACAATCCTCAACAAAAGGAACAAAGTTAGAGGTATCATACTTCTAAATTTTAAACTTTATTGCAAGACTACAGTAACCATAGCGGCATGGTATTGGCACAGAAATAGGCACACGCACCAATGGAATAGGACAGAGATTCTGGAAATAAAACACAGTTCCTCAACCAAGTCATCTTTGAAAAAGCCATCAATAACAATTATTGAGGAAAGGAAATCATATTTAGCAAATGGTGCTGGGAAAACTAGCTAGCCATATGCAGAAGAATGAAACTGTACCCCTATACAAAAATCAACTCAAAAGGACCTAAATGTAAAACCTCAAACTATAAGAATCCTAGAAGAAAATGAGAGCATATCCTTCTGGACATTGGAACAGGCAATGAATTCATGACCAAATCCCAAAAAGCAAGTGCAACAAAAGCTAAGACAGACAGGTGGGAGCTTATCAAACTGAAAACTTTTTGCACAGCAAAAGAAACCATCAAGAGAGAAAAGAGACAACACACAGAATGGGAAAAAAATATTTGCAAGCTATGCATCTAACAAAGGCCTAACACCCTGGATCTATAAGAAACTCAAACAAATTGAAAGAAAAAAACCAAACAACCCCATCAAACAGTTGCCCATCAAAGCATAACTGGATTTTAAAAATGTGGTAAATATACACAATGGAATATCATGCAGTCATAAAGATACGGACTTCGCAGCATCTTGGACTTCGCAGCATATGGACTTCGCAGCAACTTGGATGGATTTGGAGTCAATCATACTCAGTGCTCTATCACAGAAACAAAGAACAGAGTACCATATGTTCTCACTTATAAGTGGACTTTGAACAATTATAATACTATAAGAAAGGGACTAGCAGTAGTGGGAAACTGTCAGGGGAAGGGGGTGGGATTGGCAATTGAGGAAAACTGCTAGGGGAGGGAGGGGCATACCTCATCAACAAGGGTACCTGCATAATCAGTGTTTGTATACCTAACTCTTAATTGTACTCAACACCTTTGTAATAATTATATATATATATATATATGTAGAGAGAGAGAGAGAAAGTAAAAAAAAAGTCAGCAAAGAACATGAGCATACACTTCTCAAAGGCTGTCTCAAAGGCTGACATACAAGCAGCCAACAGACATGAAAAAATGCTCAGCTCACTAATCGTCAGAGAAATGCAAATCAAAACTACAATGAGATACCACCTAACTCTGGTAGGATGGCTAACATTATTAACTCATTTGCAACACTGATATAAATTTACATCATTCCAAATTCTTTTCCTGACTGTTGCTGACATGAATTTACATCTTTGCAAATTCTGAGTGCTGCAACATTGTCATATGTATGTGTTATTATATTTTGCTTGAAAACAAATAATGAGGCAAGGAGAAAGAAAGTTAATTGAGATAATTATCTGATATCGACTGTACACTGTTGTTATTGATTTACATAGTTGGTAAAAACTGCAAGTTGGTCATTATTTTGTTACAATTAGTGTTGTATACTTGTATTTGTATATTTCAGGGGCTTCATACTTCAACATTAAAAATAATTATCATAATTATGGAAAATGAAGAAATATATGTTGATGA
>JAPVLO010002888.1:0-27685 GCA_027257055.1 Cephalopachus bancanus | reverse complement strand
TCCAGAGTTGCAAAAGAGTTGCTATGTCCTTGGATTTTTTTCAGTGGTTTTGTCACCTCTAATTGCTGTGAGCCCTGCAGAATCCCCATCTCCAGTTCTCCAGCCCCTTGTGATCATCCTTGTCCATGGAGAAGTTGTCAGAAGTCAGGTGGAGACACAAGAGTGACAAATGAACAACATGGAGAAATGGACTGAGACAGAATTGTCCCATAAGAGATAGTGCTAATTTTTAAGATATTAGATTCTAAAATTATATATGTTATATGTGGATAAAATGACATATGTCTACACATACATGTATACACACACACGTATATACTTACAAAGAAGAAAATATGTTGTCTATGTCCTTGCTATCCAAAGGTAATCACTACATATATTTCTTCAGATACGATTTCTTGTGTACATGTTACGTACAGATCAGTGGTTCTCAACAAGGTCAATTTCTCTCTGTCCCCACCCCAGGAGATATTTGGCAGTGTCTGAAAGAATTTTCTTTTCCAAAGTTTATTAGAGAAAGAAGGGAGAAAAAACAGAATGTCATGCCAGAACTGATACATGGGCGAAAGAAAACCACCTGAAAGGATTTTTGATTGTCACAACAGAAGGGGGTGGATGTTACTGGTATCTTGTGAGTAGTGAGCAGGGATACTGCTAAGCAGACTACAAAGCACAGGACAGACCTCTCCCAAACTCCCTAACAAAAACATTTATGGTCCAAAATGTCAATAGTGCCAATGCTGAGAAACACTGATAAAAATGGATGTATGTATCTATATTGTCAATATATATGAAAAAGTTCATAGTACTGTGTACATGCTTTCTCAGACTTTTTTTTAATTGAGGAAAAAAGCACAAATAATAAAAAGCATGAATCTTACAGATTCGGTTTGATTAACTTTGACAATTGTATATACCCACATAACCACAACCCCAAATGACATATTTTTTATCAATTGAAAAAAATCTCTTAATGTTCTTCCAGTCATTTTTCCTACTCACAAAAGTACCATTTTCTGAATTCCATCATCATAAATTGACTATTCTTGTAAGCCATAAGAATACAATCATGATGCGTGTGTGTTGTGTGTGTGTGTGTGTGTGTGTTATGTGCGTGTGTGTGTATTCTTTAACCAAATGACTTTTGAAAGTGTTTTTTTCAATGTTTCTGAAGTATATCTATGTCCTATGTCAATTAGTATTTCATTTTTTAAATCACTGAGTGATATTCTATTGTATGAATATAACACAATTTGTTTATTCTTTGTTAATGGGCATGAAGACAGTTTAGTACAAAGTCTCAGAACAAGCAGAATGTACATTTCAAAGAAAATATTAACAAATGTTGTGATGAATTCTTTCAACATAAAATATTATAATTTTGATGACATTATTGAAAACAATATTCATTGTCTATGACAAATCTATATGAAACATGCATGTGTGCTAATATCCTAAGTATTATGAAAATAAAACTCCTTTTTTGGCACAAAAACTTTGTTTAAATAGAGTATTTTTGAGAGAAAGTAGTGAATAGTAATAAGAAATAAGGGAATTAGATATTAGTAAGATTTTTCTTACCTACATGTGCACATTGCAAAAATTTATTTGAAAGGTTTTGTATCATTCCTTCTGATGGACTACTAAAACCCAAATAAGATCAAACAGAGACCCATACAAATTAAAATATGCCATTAAATCAGCCAGCACGTTTTAGAAGGTAATTTTTTCTTTGTACTCATTGAACTTGTATCTGCTGACCTACTCTTAAACTGGGATTAGTTCTGTGATTTGAATAGGAACAACAAGCTCAGAGTGTTTCCTTTGAAAAACAACTAGGCAGGCTAAGAAGTGGCCCAAGCAACTGACTGTATTAGATTTGTGGAAAAGTAACTGTGGTTTTTGTATTGTTGATATTTGCAGTTTGGTATTGGAAAACATTCTTAAATAAATGTAGTCATGTACAATATTTTAATGATCATTTCTCACTTTATGTTTTTTGCTAATGATTTATTACTTGGTGTTTATTTTGTATTTATTTTTGACCATGGAAATGATACTAGATGAAAAGCAAATACAAGCACTTTTCATATTTGAGTTCAAAATGGGTCGTAAAGCAGCAGAGACAACTCGCAACATCAACAATGCATTTGGCCCAGGAACCGCTAACAAATGTACAGTGCAGTGGTGGTTCAAGAAATTTTGCAAAGGAGATGAGAACCTTGAAGGTGAAGAGCATAGTAGTGGCCAACGAAAGTTGACAATGACCAACTGAGAGAACACTGAGGTGAATCCTCTTACAATTGCTGCAATGCCTCATGAGCTGACTGGAAATTAAAACATTGTCATATTTGAAGTGTTGTCTTTTATTCTATGCAACAACAATGAACCAATTTTCAATCAGATTGTGATGTGTGATGAAAAGTGGATGGTATACAACAACCAACAATGACCGGCTCAGTGGTTGGATAGAGAAGGTGCTCCAAAGTACTTCGCAAAGTCAGCTTGCACCAAAGAAAGGTCATAGTGACTGGTGGTCTGCTGCTGGTCTGATCCACTAAAGTTTTCTGAATCCTGGCAAAACCATTACATTTGAGAAGGATGCTTAGCAAACTGATGAGATGCACCAAAAACTGCAATGCCTGCAGCCAACAGAAAGGGCCCAATTCTTTCCACACCAGATCGCACGTTGTACAACTAATGCTTCAAAAGTTAAACGAATTGAACTATCAAGTTTTGCCTCATCCACCATATTCACCTGACCTCTTGCCAATAATAACTTCTGGAGTAAACATTTGACATAAAATAGAGTAAAATGTATTTACAAAGATGCTATGGAGACTAGGACACTATAATGAGGTGGTTTCAAGTATAAATGCCTCAGTCTAATTATCTGGGTTTGAATTCCAGCTTCACCATCAGTTAGATCTGAGACCCTGGGCATTCCACTTTACTTTTCAGTGGCTTAATTTTCTCAAGGGTGAGGTAAAAATTCGACACAGGTTAAATGTGAAAATGCTTTTAAAGTACTTAAAACAATGCCTGATACTTAGGAAGTACTCAAAAATTTAAATTCAATGACAATTGATAGAAAAGCAATGCTCAGTGTTTAAAATAAGCTATCTGTGATTGATGTTGGCAACAGGATTTAGGTCACCATCAGTATGTGTTTACTGAACTATAATGAACTTCTCCAAGCCCAAAAATTTCTTAAGTATCAGAGATGAGTATTAAATTAATATTGGTCTGGCCCAAATACTTGTTCCTGAGCAATGTGCTGCATGGAGATTGACTTCCCAAGCTCCTGAACTTTTTGTATACTTCCCCACCACCTCAAGTCTGCTGTCCCAGACTGACTGAAATATTGAAAAAGAAAACTTCCTATTCACTGAGCCTAGAAATTTCTGACATACAAATTTAAGTGCGTTTGAAATTGATGTTGTGTAATAGCAACATTACAGAAGCCTGATTTTTTTTTTCCTCCTCTTCTTTTTCATCTCTATGAATTCCTTTTTTAGCTTTGGTTTATTTCTGTTATATTCACTATGCAGTATTATAATAATTTTTTTTACTGTCTTCTCTTCTTGACTGTGAATTTTTGAGGATAAGATCAGCCTCTTGGTCATACCTGTACCTGTGGCTCTTAGCATAATAAATTGGAAATAGCTTTGAATGAAATATATCTATAACTCAAGGCTAATATGAAGCTTGAATTGTGGATCAGTCTGAATTACAGCCTTGGGAAGAAATATCTAATTAAACACTTATTATCTGTTTATATCTCTGTCTACCTGTCTGTTTGTCCACCCAGCTGCCCATTCTTCCACATCCATATATCATCACTCCATCTCTCTAGCCATCCATCCATTGATCTATTCATTTATTCAATGTCTATAAATGTATGTATGTATGTATGTATATATTCATTTTCTGCCTCTTTGCTTTACTGATTGTATTGTTGCATCAGCTGATGGCCTTGACTTGTTCTGTATTAGAGGCACTCTAGTTAAATGTAGTGTCTCTGGACAAGATCATAGGGATGCAAGTCTAAGCTCTCCCTCTTACTAGCTATGAAAGGGAAATTTATCTAACTTTGTTTCTCAGTCTTTCCATCAATAAAATAAGAAAATAATAATAACTATGTCTAGTGTTATTGTGAAGACTAAATGAGCTAATGCATTTTTACCTTTAGGAAGAGTACTCAGTAAATATTATTTATTTGTTGCTTGTTAAAGTAATCTTTAACTGCCAGATAGTTCTAGAGTAACTGAACTAATACTTCTGGTTATATTTTATCAGCATATTCATTGAAAAGTTTTACATATAATCAATATGTATTCATTCCTACAATCAAGATTTAAAAAAAAATCTATCTTTAAGACCCATCATGTATCCTGTGAACTTCTGTAATCATATTACAATATATAACACTAATTTAGAATTAAATATGAAAATTTGTGAATTTAGATGTTTAAAACCTAAATTGAGCAAATAAAGAAATTATTCAAAATATTTTTAAAAACTGGTCAGGAAAAAAATCACTCAGCATTTTTTGCTTGCAATTCTTTAGAGAGTTTGAGAGAGCAGTGGATCACAGTTACAAAGTACAAAGGGAGCATGAGAGAATGGACGCTGTATTCAGGCTGGCATTAGGACACAGCTCAGTCTCACGCTGTTCCTTGCTGCAGAAGGATGCCAGTATGATGTACGCACATGCTCGGCACCTGGGGCTCAATGTGGTGACTCTGAGAAGAGTAAATGAGCACACTTGATTGTAAACTGGCCCCTTCCCTACATAGAACAAAGAATAGAAGTGAAAGTTGGTTTCATGTCGTACACACTTTCCAAAAATAAATAGGAGTGAGATGTCTGAGGCAGTAAGCCAAGAAATCCGCAGAATGCCTCATCCTTTCTGTGGGCAAAGAACAATAGGTAGTATTTTATACTCATTTTGAGCATAATGGATTATTTGATGAGTTTACTCTAGGGACAAAGGCATTGATGACATGATGTTTGACCACATCAGTGAATGAGGATGTCTATGAAGGAGACACCTGGAAATCAGAAAAAAATAAGGAAGTGAAACTATTGCACACATGTAGGTACCTGTGAGTTACAATCAGTTGCATTTGTTAACACTTCATTGCCTACTGGTTTGACTTTTTGAATCTTTATGAGTTCTGTTTTTTACATAGCCCAGAACAAACCTATTCATTCTTCAATTTTGATAATACTAGGTAAATTATTTCTTCTAATAAAACAAACATTTTTTTAAAACCTGGACAACTTAATTATTAAAATAATAAAATTGATGCCATGGAATCCAACAATGAGATTGGAAGTGAGATTATTTTCCACCTTGCTAATCAGCAAATAAACTTCATTCA
Source organism: Cephalopachus bancanus (assembly GCA_027257055.1). Lineage (NCBI taxonomy): Eukaryota > Metazoa > Chordata > Mammalia > Primates > Tarsiidae > Cephalopachus > Cephalopachus bancanus. The sequence continues at coordinate 22,298 of JAPVLO010002888.1, read as the reverse complement.
AAGCACTAAAGTGTAAAATGACTACTGGAAGCTCATGTTATCTATAAGTTATAATAACATTTATTTCAAGTCACATTTACATTTATTCCCCTGTAAGGCAGAATGATCTCTCCTGAGTAAGATGGTTACATCAATTTTTTTTCCTTTGGGAATTGACATAAGCTGTTCAAGAAAAACTTCAAAATAAACGAACAACAATAAAACTATGCTCTTATCCCTCACTTTTGTTGTAACCTTTGTTATAGAGGTAAGATGTAGGCATAAAATATGCTTTTAAAGGACTGTCCAGCAATAACTTTTCTTTTTCCCATTTTTTTTCCTTTTATTGCTCAATCACTGTCTAGCACTAGCAAGTGGGGAAGTTGTTAAACACAGGACAGCATGACAGTTATTTGCATGAAAGCCTAGAATATCTGTTCTGAATGAGATTGGTTGGATCTGGTGTTCTCCCTTCACACTGGAGACTGAAAAAGATAAGAAAGAGCCCGGTCTTCTCCCATGGGTTACTCATATCAAAGGAAAGAAGAAAAGACTGGTTAGTGACTGGCAAGGAAGGATGGTGAGGACAGATAAGAGGTGCAGATTGGGTGTCTAGTCCTCTGTCATCACCTGTCCTGTAAATCCATTATTTCACCTAGATTAACATTGGTCCATGAAGATCACCATTTTCTTCTTCTTTTTTCTTCTTTCTTTCTTTTTTCTTTTTAAGAGGCAGGATCTCGCTTTGTTGCCCAGGCTGGAGTGCAGTGGCGCAATCATAGCTCACAGCAGCCCTGCTACCTTGAACTTCTGGGCTCAAAGGATTCTCCTGTCCAAGCCTCTGGAATAGGTAGGACTACAAGACACGCACTACCATGTCTGGTTAATTTTTAAAAATCCTCCCACTTTGGTTTTCCAAAGTACTGGAGATTCCAGGAATCAGCCACCATACCCCGTCTCGTCTTTTTTATAAGTAAGGTGTTTCTGGACTTCTTGTCAGCTTGAGATCATTCCACTGTGCCCTTGCCTATAATGGGCTTCAGGACCCTCTGTGATGTTATCGAATGTTTATACCTGTTTCATGCTACATTCAAGTTCAGGAGAAATCTGTTGTTTTTGCAGATCCTGCTGAGGCGTGAGGAGTTCTCTGAGGCTGTTTCTATCCATCCTCCTTGATATATCCCGCAGGTATTTCTCTTCTGGGATTTTATTGCTTCTCAGGGTTCTACCCAGGAAAAATGGGAAATAAAGAAAGCTATTCCTGTGGTCTGAATGTTTGTGTCTACTCAAAATTTTTTTACTGAAGCCTAGTCAACAATGTGACAATATTAGGAGATGGGGCCTTTGGGAGCTGATTAGATCATGAAGACAAAGTCCTCAAAGTCCTCCTCATGACTGGAATAAGTGCCCTTATAATAGGCCCCAGAGAGCCTCCTTGTCCCTTTCACCAAGTGAGAACACAGCAAAAAGGCACGATCTATGAACCAGGAAATGGGCCCTTACCAGACACTGAATGTACCTGTGTCTTGGTCTTGGACTTCTCAGCCCTCAGAACTGTGACAAATAAATTTCTGTCGTTTATAAGCTACCATTTATGACATTTAGTTGTAGCAGCCAAAACAGATCAAGACAGGCACTTTCAACTTTCATGACCTCAGACCCTTTCTGCCTAGCCCCCTCCCATGCTCAGATGAGAAGGCTGGGAGAGCAGGTGTCGTTACTCAGTGGCCCACAACATCTTTTTGTTAAAACTCACCTTTTATTTCTCTTCTAACTTTCCTCTGCTCCATCCAGGGAATGTTTAGCATATCTGTGAAGCACAGAACCTCTTCCTCACATTCTCACTTCTATGTGTTGTTCATACACAAGAATCCTTTTGAGTTATACCAGAAGATGGACTTTTGTGAATTTAAAAGCATGGATAATGCTTGTTTCTTCATTTTGCTTTGTCATCCTTTCCCTGAGACAAAAGCATCTCAGACAGGGAGGAAGGAACAAAGGATAAAAGGAATTTTAGGAGGAAAAACAATATCACAAAAAATATTGGTTGATAATTTTGAAATTTTATACGATCCCTAAAACGGTGTGTATTTGAACATGCCTGCATCTCTGCCAGTAGACTGACATGGGAGGGACAAGGAATGATGTTAGTAAACTAAGCCTCATGGAGAATGGGGAACAATGAGTAGCACTTTCTTAAATAAAGCTACGTTCCTGAAATAATCAAAGCATTGATTTCCACTTTTCTTTTTAAAATACTTACACTTTTTTTGAGTCACTGGACAGGAAATGCTTAGAGTGCTAAAATAAAAAATTACTGATTTCTGAGACTTTTAGCCAGAAGATGTTACTTCAGAGGAAAAGGTACGCTGTTTAACACAGATATATTTAGTGAAAGTGATTTTTTTCAATAAAAAAATTATATTAATTGCTAAACAATATGATTTTCCTAGGAAATGTAAAACATCATTGAATGTTTGAAGCTGCCCAGGAAATATTTTAATAGTTTTAAAAAGTCTGTTGTAGACTTTAAAAGGAAACATTTAAGTTCATTCTCATAAAACTACGACTACACTGTGCCTTTGCCTTCAGCTCCTGTAAACTGGATCTAAGTGTTCTCCTTCATTATTTAGCTGAAGATCACATGCATTTTTAGAATCCAGATAGCAAATGGTTCCACTTTCTATAAATAATATTTTGCAATAGGTATTCAGCAGCTGATTTTTTTATGAGGGAGATTGCTGCACAAATCTCCTCTACATTGAATGTTGAACAATCATTACCATTATTTTGACAAATTTTTGAAGGCATATGGCACTAGTTTTGACAAATGGTCATGATGAAGCTGATTCAAACGAATGACAGACAGCTGTAATGCTGTTTTACCAATTGATTTTTAGTCACGGAATGATTCAAAAAGGCTAAGGAAAGCGGTAATCCGATTTGACAGCAGAAGATCCATTTGCACTGCAAACTGCAGTTGATTGTTAACGGTGGAAAATCCTCAAGAGAGACTAAGTTTTGCTGGAGCAAATCAGATAATTACCATTGTCAACTCCCTACATAACAAAAAAAGGTATCTGCAAAGTTTGGCCTGTATGATTGTGTTTAAAATTGTAAAGTGATTAAATACAAATAAAGATAAACTTTATATTGGCTTGTTCATCATATAAAGTGAATTAGCCATGTCATTAGGGTTTATCTAAATGAGGTGTATGTATAGTGTGTGTGTGTGTTTAGATAATACAAAAGCTTAGTAACTTTTTACTAATATTTTACATAGGCAAATCAAATAAAATAAAAATAAAACATAAATAAATATCATGTAAGAAGAGCTTCTGAATTATCTTTGTTTTCAGAGAAGATATGCTTGTAAAATTTTTCCTTCAGCTGCTCAAGAGGCAATGGCATAAAGAAAATAATATTGAATTCAATCAGAAAACCTGTGCTCAAGACTTGTCTCTGTGACTCTACACAGTTCATTTAATACAGTATTTTCAGCCGTTTTTTCATTACTGCCTTTCTTTTTTTTTTTTTTTTGAGTTGGAGTCTCACTCTGTCACCCAGACTGGAGTGCAGTGGCCGCTGCCGGCCACCGCAGCCTCGACCTGCTGGCACTGGCGATCCTTCCGCCTCAGCCTTCCAAGTAGCTGGAATTACAGGCATGCGCTAATACGCCCAGTTGATTTTTTGATTTATTGTAGAGATGAGGTCTCGCTGCCCAGGCGGGTCTCGAACCTGCAGGCTCAGGCAATCCACTCACCTCAGCCTCCCAAAGGCGCGGGATTACAGTCTGAGCCACCAAGTCCGGCTTCATTACTGCCTTTCTAAGAAGACTAGACATTTAAAAAAATTTAGCTCAGTCTCATTGAAATTTTAATTTCACAAATATACTTTATATCTGCTTATGAACTGTAATACATCCATAATTGTACATTATGGATGCTATATACAATTTGTTTTTTTGCTTTCTCCCCAAGAAACAATTTTTGTCTCCTTGGAACCAATGCCACTTCCATTGAAAATGCCTAATTTAATGTTTTATTCAATAATGCAAGAATCTTTACTAAGTACCTGCTCTATAGCAGGTATTGCATGTATCAAAAATATGAAAAAGAATATTACATAGCTCCTATCTGAGAAGCTTACAGTCAGTGAAAAAGATTCCACCATGATAATGGAATTGTGACAGATCTAAGATAAATATGTACATATAAATTATGGGAGAAATGAATTCTGCAGGGGTGTTAATCAGCCTGGGCTGCTATAACAAAATACCACAGACTGGGTTGCTTATAAACAACAGAAGTTTAATTCTCACAGTTTTGGGGGCTGGAAGTTCAAGATCAGGAAACCAGCATGGTTGGGTCTTGATATGAACCCTCCTTCTGGTTGCAGATTGCTAACTTCTCATTGTACAAGGGGAGATCCCTCCCCAAAAAACCCAGAATCATCTTTTTAGAGGGCAGTATACTCCAAATTTGTTCCTCTGGATTAAAGTTCAATCAAAGTTTTTAATCTGGAAGCTTTGAGAAACTAGAGTCACAATTTGTGGAAGTAATGAGTTGTGACAAACAGGTGAATGGTTCTTCCACAATGACAATGCACCTGCCCACACTGTGCCGAGCATTCAGCAGTTTTTACCAAAACCAGCATGGCCCCTGTGCCCCATTGTTCCTATTCACTCTATCTCACCATGAGTGACTTTTTTTTTATTTCCCAGGATGAAAAAAGTCCTCAAAGGGAAATGTTTCGCCAATGTGGAAGAGGTGAGACAAAAAACTGGCAGAAGCATTAAAGGAATCAAGACTGATGAGTTCAAAAACTGTTTTGAACAGCTGAAAAAATGTCTCAATAGGTGTATTGCATCAACGAAAGAGTAAAACTTTGAAGGAAACTGAAATTTAAACATGCTAGAATAAATACACATTTTAAAATAAATAAATCCTGTTATTTGGGGGTCCCCCTTTCATATCCTCACATGAAGGAGAGCAGAGAAAGGCAAGCTCTCTCAGGACTCTTATAAGGGCAGTAATTTCACTCATAATGGCTTCACACTCTTCACCTCAACTAATCCTAATCACTTCCCCAAAGTTCCACTTACTTATATCATTACATTCCTTTTTAGTGTTTCAACAAATCAATTTTAGGGCAACACAGATATTCAATCCATAACAGCAGGGTTAAGAGATGAATCAAGAGGAAGACAGAATAAAATTGGGTTTTGAAGCATGAGGAAGAGCTTGATGGATAAAGGTGGTATTCAATGCTTTCTAGGGAAAAACTCAAAATGTCTGAATCACTTTCTACCGGGAAATCATAATCCTTGAGTTTTGTTTTCATCTGTAAATAAACTTAATAGGGTCAGACAGGTGGTTAGGTAGACATGAATAGGTTAAAGAGGAGGCTCTGGAGGGTTGCACTCAAGAAATATCCCAGGAACATCCAATAATCATTTACTTCAGGGACACAACTGTCAACCTGTGGTTGTTAACATCCTGGGAAGGGGGAAACCAAAACAAAGAGGAAATTCCATGGGCTGGTGCAGGTTACTTAAAAAACAATTTGTTCTTTATGTGATCTTCCTGGTGTGGCAGTAATGAACAACGCTGCAATTAGGTAGAATTTGTATTGACCACTAGGCTCCACGCATGCACAGAAGATCAGTTATATAACATCCCCAACATTGGGCAGAGACAATGCAAACTCAGGGAGGACACTGGGGAGACCAAAAAAAAAAAGGAAGTTAGAGTATATAAAAACAAAGCACAAACGCCCTCAGGGATGTTCCTAGCCAGATCAACCTACTCTGCTCTCTTTCAGAGTGTAGTTTCTCTTGCCTAAATAAAGCTTCTCCTTTCTCTGCTTTTGTCTCCTGGCTGAATTTTTTCCTCTAAGCAGATAAGAACTGGAGATGGGCTGTTGAATTCTCAGATTGGTAGCAATATAATATCTGCATTACAGGGCAATGAAAAGATTTAGAGAAATAAAACGTGAAAAACCTTTGGAGACAACAGAGCACCAGATATGTTTCAAGAATTAATATTTCTAATCCCTGCTGATTAAAAACAATTTATTATTCAAAATCCTCATTTAATCGGGTGCTCTGTTTATAGTGAGTTTCTGGTGGACTGAAAACTGAATATAAAATCCTTTTAATCTCAGTAATTATTAAAAATACCAAGCTTAATAAATTTGGAAGGAAATGTGTATGTTTTCTTATCTAAGAAATATACATGGATCATAATTTATGGATTTTTTATAGATAAGTGTTTATTACTTCCTGTTGCTACATAGCAAATTACCTCTACACTTTTCTGCTTAAAATAGCATCTACTGTCTCACTTTTTTCTGGTGGGTCAGGAATCTGGCTGTGACTTAGCTTGGCACCTCTCACTCAGGGTCTCTCATGAGGTTGCAGACAAGGTCAAGAAAGGAGTTGTGGTTTCATCTGCAGGCTCCACTGGTTAGATGGGGATGGGGTGGCAGGATTTGCTTCTAAACTTATTTGAATAACTTTGGCATGATTTAGATTTTTATAGGCCATTGGACAGAGGACCCCAGTTCCTTGTTTTCTTTTATTTTTTTTAATATTAAATTTCATTTTAAAGATGCAGGGCACCATTTGGAATTAGGTATACAAGTGGGCATCATACAGGTAAAGTTTGGACCGCCCTTTAGTCCCCACTTTGCTTAGTTTGAGATCACGTACCCTTATTGATGTTGTGTCCCCCACCCTAGTTCCTTGCTTTCTCTTAGCAAGAGGCCACCTTGAGTTTCTTGACATGTAAGCCTCTTCATAGGGCAGTCCACAACATGGAAGTTGACTTTCCCTAAGAATGAGCATGTAAGAAAGGAGAAACAACCTGAGATGGAAATTCCATTCTTTTTGTAACCTAGTATCAGAATGGATACCACTTCACTTTTGTCATATTCTATTCTTGGAAGAAAGTCGTTGAATCCACCCACATTACAAAATGAAGGGCATAAGCACCAAGAAACAGGAATTGTTGGAGGCCATTTTTGAGGCTGACTACTACTTAGTACAGTAGTTCTTTTCTTAATCTGGTTGAGATGAGCTTGGGAATAATTTTCAAACTGTGTTTTTCCTCTAGTCTCATACCAACACAACAATCGACACAAAAGAAAGGAGACTTCTGTGACCCAATGTAGGTTTCTTTTTCCATACCAAGCAGCAGACACCTCTAATTCAAATTTGACACTTTTTGCCTGGAGCTAGTATCAAATCCCACAGAGTGCAGGTTCAGTCCCCAAACTGTCCCCCTCACTCACAAGTCCAAGTTTGGCCATCAGGACTTCTGACTGATCTGCTTCAAGTTGTGTTTCCCACACCGCCTCTTTGGATTCGAATAATTTGTTGGAACAGCTCACAGAACTCAGAGAAACATCTACACTTACTGGCTTATTTTAAAGGATATTGCAAAGACAGCAGATGGAGAAACACACAGAGCGAGGCATAAGGGAAGGGTGCAGAGCTTCCGTGTTCTCTCCTGGCACACCAACCCCCAGAACCATCACGTGTTCAGCTATCTGGAAGCTCTCCGAATTCTGTCCTATTGAATTTTTATGGAGGCTTCATTATGTAGACATGATTGATTAAACCATTGGCCATTGGTGATCAACTTGACATTTGGCCCCTCTCCCCTCCTCAGAGCTTGGGAGATGGGGCTGAACATCCAATCTTCTAATTATTCCTTAGTCTTTCTGGTGACCAGCCCCACTCTGAAGCTGCCAGTCAGCATCGCATACAAAAAGTTAGCACTTTGGCCATTCCAAGGATTTTAGGAGTTGTATGCCAGGAAATGGGAACACAGACCTAATATTTCAAGATAGTTATTAAAAATAAGTAATATTTTTATTGTCTTACAGAATCATGTAGTTCTAAAATATAGTCAACAAATTACTATTAAATCTTGTTTCAAGATAACAAATAGCTCATTAATAATGAAGGCATAATTTCTATTCCTGGACAGCTGTGATTGAATAGAAATCTTTTTCTCCATAATTTCTCAAAGTGCGTTAGAAGACTGAGTCTATTAATACATTTCTGACATTTTCAAGTAGATGTTTGAGACTGTCAATCAAGATATAAGCGACATGAACTAGAGGTTAGAAGATCAACTAAAGAATAATTGAGTTGCTCTCCCGCCACGCCAGGAAGTGCCGCCAACGCTCGCTCCCCGGCTGTGGCGCCTCTGGGCTGACGTGCCGCAGCCTCCAGCCCGCAACGGCGGGACGCTTGCAGCCCCGTGCACGCGCGCCCCTTCCTGGCCCGGAGCCCTCTCCTCGCGCGGGCTCCGCCGGCTGTCCCTGTCGTGCCTCCCATCCTCGAACTCAAGTCACCATGGAGCTCCGCCACCCCAAAACGTTCACCGCGAGCGGAGAAGGGCAAGATGGCGACGACATAGGTGAACTGGTGAGATTCTCTGAACGTGAGTTCCCATAAAAGCTATTACTTCTCTTCCCCCATCCCCCAGCCCACCACCAATCGTGCTGGTGCCAGGCCGGGAACTTCCCACGCAAGGCCAGATATTGCGCACCCCCCACCACTGCTGCTGTTCTACTCGTGTGTGGAAGTCTCTGGTCCCAGCCCCCTCCAGATCCCTCTCCAGCTGCATTGTCTCCAGCCCGGGCACCTGGCACCAAGCCGCCAGTCACACAGGGAGGCTCTGGGCGCCCGCCCCTCAGAGACACCAGTCCCATTCCTGGCTGAAGTACTCTGTAGGGGGCCCAGCCCACTCTCGCTGCTCACCGCTTCCCTTTGGAACTTTGGAGCTCTGGAACTCTGGGTCCACCCTGGCTGAGGTACTCAGCGTGAGACCCCAAGCTGGAGGACCCAGACAAGCAGAGAAAAACAGATCTGCTTAAACTGCCTCGCCATTCTCCAGGCAGAGACTTCCATTGCCCTGCCAACCTATCAACAAATTTTTACCTCATTTCCTAAGGCCAGATATTGCAGTGTGCGGAGGATTTTGGGTCCCTTCCCTCCGGCTCTCTCCCCGGCTGCATTGTCTCCAGCCCGACACTTGGCACTCGGCACCACCGGTCACACAGGGAGGCTCTGGGCGCCCGCCCCTCAGAGACTCCGGTCCCTTTCCTGACTGAAGTACTCTTAGGGGGCCCAGCACCACTCTTGCCGTTCACCACCTTCCCTTTGGAACTTTGGAGCTCTGGAACTCTGGGTCCACCCTGGCTGAGGCACTCAGCATGAGACCCCAAGTCGGAGGACCCAGACAAGTGGAGAAAAACAGATCTGCTTAAACTGCCTCGCCATTCTCCAGGCAGGGGCTTCCATTGCCCGCCCACCTATCAACAAACTTTACCTCATTTCCAAAGGGCCCAGATACTGCAGCATGTGGGGGAGTTGTGGGCCCTGCCCCCTCGGCCCTCCCCCCGTTCCATTGTCTCCAGCCCGGACCTGGCACCGCTGGTCACACTGGGAGGCTCTGGGTGCCCACCCCTCAGAGACTCTGGTCCCTTTCCTGGCTGAAGTACCCTGTGGGGGGCCCAGAGCCACTCTCGCCGCCCACTGCCTGCCCTTTGGAGCTTTGGAGCTCTGGAACTCTGGGCCCACCCTGGCTGAGGCACTCAGTGCGAGCCCCCAAAGCGGGGGGACCCAGACAAGTGGAGAAAAACAGATCTGGGTAAACTACCTTGCTATTCTCCAGGCAGAGACTTCCATTGCCCCCCACCTATCAACAAACTTTCCCTTTAGTTCCTAAGGCAACAGCGCAAAAAGGAGACAAACCCCCACCCTACCTGCAACAAAAAACAAAAGGGAGAGGCTGGAATTGGAGATCACAGAAGTGACTCTAGTCTGATCGCTTTTTTGGGACTTATGATTTTATCATTGAAATTGTTGGTTTAGATTACGTTTGGTGTTTACCTTCTAACTTAAACTGTTTCTTGATTTTTTTGGCCTGTCTCTGTGTAGCTATCAGTATTCTTTAGGGAATCTTTCTTATCTGTCTTTCTTCACTTCTTCCCCCCCTGTGTCTCTCTCTCACCTGATAGTTGGTATTTTTCTGTTTTCCCTCTCGCACTTCTCTCTTTTAACTCCCTATTGACCCCCTTCCTCCATTATTTTCCTCTTTTATATGCCCCCTTTTTAAATCTAGGGCCCAAAGGCTGCATACTCTGAATAGAAGACTGTAAAGCAGGGGGAAAAAGTGAACAAAGCCAGAAGACCCTCATAAGGAAGGACAGGCATTGCAGAAGAGAAATAAAAGCAACCCCACCTTCCCTCAAAAACAGAATTGAAGAGGGAGAAGGAAAGGGGGAGAGGGAGAAAAATCTACAGAAAGAAGAAAAACCAAAAGAAGAGTATGGGTCTCTCCCAGACGCCGGGGAGAGCAGACATTGAGAAAACTGACTTTGGAATGCAAACAATGAAAAGCCCCCAGAATGAAGGGTTTTAAAATGAAAATGTAGATATCAAAACAATAATAGAGAGATTAAAAGAATTGAGGAGACACAAGAAGAAACTAGGAAGGAGCTGATATCTGAGATAACAGTAATAAAGAATACTGTGAATGAAATAAATAACAAATTGATAAGCATGGAAAGCAGAATTACCCAAGCAGAAGAATCTCAGAGCTTGAGGACCAAAATATAGAAATAGCCCAAACTCTTAAAAACACAGAAAATAAGCTCAAAAGACAGAACAAAACCTTCGAGAGATGAGTGACTACCTCAAGAGGCCTAACCTAAGAATTTTCGGACTCCCTGAGGCAGAAAGAGAAACAGAGACCACATTGGAACAAACTTTCCCTGAGATCATTCAAGAAAACTTCCCTTATCTAATCAGTGATGCAAAAATTCAAACACAAGAGATTCAGAGAACCCCCCCAAGACAACAAAGAGAAGACCAACTCCTATACACATAATAATTGCCTAAATAAAGTAGGCACAAAGGAAAAAAACCTAATGGCAGCAAGAGAAAAAGGCCAGATCACCTACCATGGAAGACCAATCAGAATAGCAGCAGATTTATCTGCAGAAACCCTGAGGCTAGGAGAGCTTGGAGCCCTATCTTCAAAGTCCTAAAAGATAAACAATTTCAACCAAGAATAACCTACCCAGCCAAGCTAGCTTCATCAGTGAGGGAGAATTAAAAAAAACTTTCCCAGATATCCAATCCCTAAGAACTTATGCTGCCACCAAACCATTTTAATGAAACACTTAAGAAAGTACTAAACACAGAAAAAAGGAAAAAAGACAACATTCTTCACAAGAGTACAGGGAAAAGAATAAAATATACCGAACCAACCCCCAAAAACCAAAAAAAAAGACAAAAAAAAAAGAAAAAAGAAAAAAGAAAAACCAAGTGGAAGAACAACAACTCAATAAGAACTCCATGATAGGGAGAACTCTCACATTTCAATAATTAGTCTGAATGTGAATGGACTAAACGCACCACTGAAAAGACATAGAATGACAAAATGGATAAAATATCACCAGGCAACAATATACTGCCTTCAAGAGACCCATCTCACTAGAAAGGACATACACAGACTCAAGAAAAAGGATGGGAAACAAATTTTCAGGCGAATGGAACACAAAAGAAAGGAGGAGTGGATCCTAATTTCAGACAAAATACCATTTAAGCTATCAAAAATTAAAAAGATACAGAGGGCCACTACATAATGATAAAAGGTTTACTCCATCAACAAGAAATATCTATCCTAAACATATATGCACCGACATAGGTGCCCCAAAATTCATAAAGCAACTTCTAGGAAAACTAAAGAAAGACATTGATTCTAACACCATAATAACTGGGGACTTTAATACACCACTCACAACCTTAGAAGATCATCAGGACAAAAAATCAGCAAGGAGATCCCGGGAAACCCCAATGAGACTCTGGACCAAATGGACTTAATTGATACCTATAGAACACTCCATCCAAAGACCACAGAATACACATTCTACTCATCACCCATGGAACATATTCTAAGATTGACCACATAATTGGACACAAATCAAGTATAAGCAAATTTAAAAGGGCTGAAATTCTACCATGCACCTTCTCGGACCACAGTGGAATAAAAAAAAACATTGACACCAACAAAGTCCCCCCAAAAACCCCCAAAGACATGGACACTAAACAGCATGATGCCAAACAACTCCCGGGTCAATGATGACATCAAAACAGAGATCAAAAGATACCTGGAAACAAATGAAAAGAAGAAACATCTTACCAAAATCTCGGGATGCCTTAAAAGCTGTAATAAGAGGGGAATTTATATCCCCACAAACACACAGAAAAAAGGAAGGAACAGAAATTAAAACCTAACAAGCCACCTAAAGAAGCTGGAAAAGCAAGATCACAAAAACCCTAATTTCAGCAGAAGAATCCAGATCACCAAAATAAAAGCCCAAATCCAGGACATAGAAGACAAAAAGATAACAGATAAAATCAATGAAACAAAAAGCGGGTTCTTCGAAAGAATAAACAAGATCAATGGTCCCCTAGCTAGACTGACCAAGAAAAAATGAGAAAAAAACCAAATAAGCACAATCAGAAACAAAAAAGATGAAGTCACATCTGACCCTGAAGAAATACAAAAGATCATCAGAGACTACTACATACACTTGTATGGAAACAAACTTAAAAACCCTTTAAAGGGAAATGGAGGACTTTCTGACATCACACAACCTACCTAAGTTGGAACAAGAAGAAATTGAGACCCTAAATAAACCAATAACAATCAAGGAAATTGACTATGTAATAAGAAAACTTCCTGCAAAAAAAGCCCTGGACCAGATGGCTTTCCAGCAGAATTCTACAAGACATTTAAGGAGGAGCTGATACTAATCCTACTGAAGGTATTCCAGGTGATTGAAAAATATGGAATGCTCCCCAAATCATTTTACAAAGCCAACATCACATTGATACCCAAGCCAGGTAAAGATCCAGCAAAGAAAGAGAACTACAGGCCAATATCTTTGATGAACATAGATGCTAAAATTCTCAACAAGATCCTAGCAAACCGGATTCAGCAATACATCTCAAAAATCATCCATCATGACCAAGTAAGCTTCATTCCTGGGATGCAAGGATGGTTCGACATTCATAAAATCATAAATGTTATTAAATACATCAACAGATGTCAAAACAAAAACCACATGATTATATCATTAGATGCAGAAAAAACTTTTGATAAAATCCAGCATCCCTTCTTGATAAAAACCCTTGAACATCTAGGCACATGAGGAACATACCTCAAAATAGTAAAAGTCATCTACGAGAAACCCACAGCAAGCATACTCCTAAATGGACAAAAATTAGAACCATTTCCCCTGAAAACTGGAACAAGACAAGGATGCCCACTCTCACCCCTCCTGTTCAACATCGTATTGGAAGTCCTGGCTTGAGCAATCAGAGAAGAGAAGGCAATCAGGGGTATCCAAATAGGAAAAGAGGAAGTCAAGTTATCTCTCTTTGCAGATGACATGATTGTATACCTTGAAAACCCAAGAGAATCTGTCAAAAACATCCTTACACTGATAAAGGCCTTTGGCAAAGTCTCAGGTTACAAAATAAATGTACAAAAGACAATCGCATTTCTCTACACCAATAATAAACAAACAGAAACCCAAATAAAAAACACAATTCCATTCACAATAGCCACAAAAAAATGAAATACCTTGGCATCTTCCTAACCAGAGATGTGAAAGACCTTTACAAGGAAAACTAAAACACTGCTCAAAGAAATCAAAGCTGACACAAACAAGTGGAAAAATATCCCATGCTCTTTGGATCGGAAGAATCAACATTGTGAAGATGTCCATCTTACCTAAGGCAATCTACAAATTCAATGAATACCCATCAAATTACCAGCAACATTCTTTTTAGACCTAGAAAAAACAATGCAGGAATTCATATGGAAACACAAACGTCCAAGAATAGCCAGAACAATCCTAAACAAAAAAAACAAAGCAGGTGGTATCACACTACCAGACTTCAAACTTTACTATAAAGCTACAATCATCAAAACAGCTTGGTATTGGTATAGGAACAGGCATATAGATCAATGGAATAGAATTGAGATTCCAGAAGCAAAACCTCAATTTCTCAACCAACTCATCTTTGACAAAGCCTCCACCACCTACCACTGGGAGAGGAGAACCTATTCAGTAAATGGTGCTGGAAAACTGGCTGACCACATGCAGAAGATTGAAACAAGACCTCTATCTATCCCCATGCACAAAGGTTAATTCCAAATGGATCAGAGACCTAAATGTAAAACCTCAAAACCCTAAGAACCTTAGAAAATGAAGGAAAAAGCCTCATGGAAATCGGAACTGGCATCCAATTCCTGAACAAAACCCAAAACCCACAGCTCATAAGAGAGAAAATAAACAAGTGGGACCTTATTAAACTGACAAGCTTCAGCAAAGTCAAAGAAACCATCAAGAGAGCAGGGAGACAGCCTAAAGACTGGGAAAAAGTATTTGCCAACTCCAGGTCCGACAAAGGCTTAACATCCTGGATCTACAAGGAACTCAAGCATGCTGAAAAGAAAAAAACAAACAACCCCATTATAAAATGGGCAAAAGATATGAACAGACACTTCACAAATGAAGACATCCGAGCAGCCAACAAACACATGAAGAAGTGTTCAACCTCACTAATCATCAGGGAGATGCAAATCAAAACCACACTGAGATACCACCTAACCCCAGTCAGAATGGCAATTATCAACAACTCAAAAAATAACAGCTGCTGGAGAGGGTGTGGTGAAAAGGGAACACTTCTACACTGTTGGTGGGAGTGTAAACTAGTGCAACCTCTGTGGAAAGCAGTGTGGCGATTCTTAAAAGCTCTAAATACCAACCTCCCATATGACCCCGCAATCCCCCTACTGGGAATATATCCTGAAGAACACAAATCACTCTATAAAAAAGATACCTGCACACGCATGTTTATCGCAGCATTTTTCACAATAGCAAGAACCTGGAAACAGCCATGCTGCCTGTCAAAAGAGGACTGGTTTAAAAAAAATGTGGTACATATACACGATGGAATACTACGCAGCCATAAAAAAGAACAAAATCATTAATTTCGCAGAAACCCGTGGATGGAGCTAGAGTCTATAATACTGAGTGACCTCTCACAGAAACAAAGATCCGAGTATCACATGTTCTCACTCATATAATGAACCTTAAACATCCAATGCAATACTATACGAAAATGACTGACCGTACTGGGAAACTATGGTGGGGGGAGGGAGATGGGATTAACAGTAGCAAATATCTGTCTGGGTACGGGGAAACAACCCATATCAACAGGGTGCCTGAATGAAATGCAATTGTATACCTAACCCTTAACTGTACCCCACAACTTCACAATTAAAAAAAAAAGAATAATTGAGTTAAGCCCCCTTCGTTCTTCAAGAAAGTCTTTTTTATTTTTAATTTTTATTTTATTCAGTCACTGGGAGTGTAGTAAGTTTTGGTTAGGCATTGGAAATGCATTAAAAACATATCCCACCTTTGTGCTCTCTATTCCAAGTAAGGGAGGGGCATAAGAGTAGAAATGTAGGACCGAGCATCACATATCAAACTATTAATTGACAAAAAAGGTTACTGAGCTAGGAATTCAGCAGGATTCATTTCCTGAAATTGAAGATCACAAGGCCAAGATTTCATTGACAAGATGGGATCCAGTGAGAAGACTGGCCGAAGCTAGCCAAGACTAAGACCAATGGTATTGAAAATGACCTCTGGTTGCCCTTTTGCTTATTATATTCTGATTATAATATCTTAGCATGCTAAAAGACACTACCTTCATTGCCATGACAGTTTAAGATTACCATAGCAACTCCCAATAGTTACCCTATATGGTTTCAGAGGGTTGGAACCCTTAATTCCAGGAATTTCCTGACCTTTTTCTGGAAAACTCATGAATAGTCCACACTTTTCTGAGCATATAATCAAAAGACACCTATAAAAATAAGACAGCTAGCTCTTCTTCCTATAGACCAGTCCAGGCTGCTCTGCCCATGAAGTTGCCTGCTCTCTCTTATTTCAATAAGCTTGTCTTCATTTTCCAACTGAAAACCCAGAAATGTATGGGAGTGGGGGCTGCTCTACCTATAGAGTATTCTTTCTGTTCCTCTTTCCTTTTAGTAAACTTGTTTTACTTTACCTTGCCAGATGCTCTTGAATTCTTTCCTGTGTAGAGTCAAAACCCACCTGGCCTCTCATGCAGATCTCTAACTTTGGAGTCCCTGGCCTATATCAGAACTAAGTTGTGGCATGCATTACATTGCTGAGCAAGGATTCTTAGTATCTCAGTGTCCCTAGAGCCACACAGACAACAATACAATAAATGCAGAGCATTGCACTTATCATGAGAAGGGGCTAGGATACTTGGCTAGGACATGGTAAGTAATGGGAAAACTCTGTCATTATTAGGGGTTGTGCCATTAGCATCAAAAGGAGTCTTTAATAATATCATTATTCTCAGAATTGTTGAAATGCTCTGTGATTACTGTCTATTGCTACCTCTCTCCTCCCCTTACAACACAGGTAATAAAAAAAGAGATATTTAATTTAAGCTAAGAGAAAGATGATGAAAAAAAATTAGGAGAGTTGGGGGTTTGTGTCAGCTAGGTTTGGGGAGCCTGAGATGTGTAATGGGAGGTGTGTCTAGATCTGCCATAGACAGAGGAAAGAGAAAGAGATCAGCTTCTTTGCATGAGCTTACTTCAACAGAGGGTGGAACAACTGTCTGCCTTTTCTGTGCCCACACAGAAGGTTCCTCCAAGAAGACTGCATGGAGGAGAAGGCAACGAAATGAACTGCCAGAGCTCAGGGAAAAGACAGAAGCATCCAGTGGAGGAAGCATTTCTGTCTCACGTAAATTGCAATCAGAAGTTCCCAGTGGGAGAATCCCTGAGAAATTCATACAGCACTTCAGAAAGAAAGGTCCCAATGTGTCTGCCAAACCCAGAAGTCACCCTTACGGATCTTGACAGCACTAGTTACCCCAAATCATACACAATCCCCGAGATCATCTTATTTCTTGCCTGCCCTTGAAAAGTTCAGAAAGTATGCTGGGAAATGGAGAAGGAAACTGAGTAGAAAAGTAAATGATGGAAAGAGAAGAGACTCACCTGTCTCTACTCCAGCAGTATTTTTAAAGCCAGAAGAGACTCAAGTTGGAGAAAGAGAAAAGCTTTTGGTTTAAATTAAATGCTTTGTGGTAATGATTACTTGCTGGAGAAATGAGTGAGTGGTTATTTGAGGGTACGTTGTAGACATGCTAGTTATCAAAGAGTGATCAAATGAAACACATCACACACAAGTGACAAAGAGAGGAGGGTGGAAGGGAGAGCTAGGTCAAGACTTCATCTCCAGGGTCAGGCTGGCTTGCATTTGACCTCCAGATCGTCCGCTTATTACCTCCTGCACATTCCTGGACAACTCACTCAATCTCTTGGAGACTAAGATTCTTCACATATAAAATAGACTCACCTCATAGTACTGGGATATGGATTCAATTTGAGAACGGCTATAAAGTGTCAGGTACCGAAGGAGGTGCAATAAATGTTTTTTTGTTGTTTGTGATGCTGTTACTGTGAAGTAAGTTAAGTGTTTGAAATTGCGGCATAACGATGTTACATAAAGCAGCAACTAACATCAAGTGTAGGCTGTATTTTGCCTCAAATGTCAGCAAATCAGTGTTTTTGAAGCAATAGATTCTGTATTACCTTTTTTTTTCTATGAAACATTACAACTTTTGCTTAAAAAAAAGAGACAAAACTTTTACTTTCCTAAAAAAAAAAGTACTATCTAAATAGACAACCCTTAGCATAAGGGTTATGTTGCATGTTTCATAAGTGAAAGGTGTGTGCCGTAATAAAATCTACAAAATTGAAAATAAATCAGTTCTTACAGGGTCAAACAGTTTTAGCACATAAAAGCTACACTTATAACTGAATTTGGATGACTATTAAAAATATACACAAATCATTTAGAATCAGCATCTGGGAAGCATATATATATGGAGCCACATATATGGATCAATGTAATTTCTTGTTCAAAAGATGTTACAACAAAAATAAAGTCAATAAAAAAATGTAAAAACCCTTGTTCCAAAAATTTTGATGATGCTATTGTTTTATTTCTTATAATACTTGATCTCCTTTGTTCTTATTTTTAGAAACTTCAAATTGTGTAAAAATATATGAGTATTTTCAATGTTATATAGTAAATATCTTCATGTTTCAATAATGTTTTTATAATCATCATTTTAAAATTATGGAAACATTAAGACTTGGCATGGTGGCTCATGCCTATAACCCCAGCACTCTGGGAAGCCGAGGCAGGAGGATAACTTGAGACCAGGAGTTCAAGATCGCCCTTGGTAACATACTGAGACCCTGTCTTTACAAAAAAATAAATTTTAGCTGGCATGGTGGTATGTCCCTATAATCCCAGATACCCAGGAGACTTTTTCAGGGAAATAACTTGAGTCTAGGAGGTCAAGTCTGCAGTGAGCTCTAATCGTGTCACTGAACTCCAGCTTGAGCAACAGAGCTAGACCCTGCCTCCAAAATAAAATAAAACCATGTAAGTACTAAAACTTTTAAAAGAAAATGTGTGCAATTAGAACAAATAAAAAAGCCTCTTAATTCCATCATCCTAAAACAACTGTTATAACCACTTTTTTTGTTGGCTTGACCAAATTCAGTCTTGTTCTTCATATTTTTAAAATTTATTTATTAAAAAGGTTATTTTTTTCACAGACTAGATAAAATACAGTTTGCCTCCAATTGCTGCTCGGTAGTATGTAAATTGTTGTCTATAAAATAAGTGTGTCAATTTGTTTTCCAAAAGCATAGGAGTTTTCTCTTGTCCTTACTGGTATTGACTTTAAAACCCAGAGTTTTGACTATTCTTAATTATGTTAGCAAAATATATTGTTATATTGCTCTCATCTTCATTTATGTGATTATTAGTGTTACTAAATAGATAACAGAACTTTGTTTTAACTTATATTTCTTACTTTGTATCTATGTAATTATCAACTATATATGGGAAGTTTTTTTTCTTGTTGATTTTTGCAAATTTTTTAGAGGATAAAATATTTGCTTAATGATAACCTTTTGAATATATGTATTTCCCCCATAATTATTGCTTGATAGCTCAATAATAACAAATTTTCTGAAATATTTATAATAGAGAGATTTTTAAACTAATATATAGCTATATGTATACACATACATACATATATATAATTCTCTGCTATTACTATCATCTTCCCAAAATAAAGACTGATTAAATTATTATTAGCAGTAGGTGCCAATAATTTTCTGTAATTCTGCTTAATTCAATTCATAATTTGTATTATTTTAAAGTGAACTACTTTAAATTACAGATTAAAAAAAATTATTTGCAAGATTTTACCAGATGAATCTTGCATAGGACATAGTAGCACTGTAGTTGCTAAGCTAGACAGTTTCTATCTAGGTTTGAAATTCTTATGACATTTCAAGTCCATTTTTAACTTAAAGAGAATGAGAAATTGCAAGGACTTCAAATTCACAATGTGCCTGAGGCAGAGATGGTACTGAATTCAATTGGTACTGTTATTTGTGGTAGACAAAGCTAAAAATTGAAGTCATACTCTTTAAATAGTATATTAAGTGTGTCTTGAGAAAAAAGTTCACTTGGTGGGAGGAGAAATTTTCCTATTTTAGGCCTTCTACTAAAGTCATTATAAAGTACAAATAATCAGAATTAGAATTACTTTACTTTGTCTTTACACTTCTACATGTTTTATTTTTTAAAAACATGATGGGTTCTAATAGTAAAATCCAGTTTATAAATTTTCACAATTTCAACTTGAAGGGATATAGTAATATTTTCAAACTGCTTTTTTAAAGTGAATTTCTTAAACGTGGATGTAAATGAACTAATACAATCAATCAACTAGAAAAATTGTAATATTATAAACGTAAAGTCCTAGGACATCTGAGTCATTAATAAAATGACATTTTATAAGTTAAGAGTTGGTTAACTATTTAAAGAACTGTTTATAGAAGATTGGAACATGTCAAAACATTTATTCACATGCATTTTTAATTCTCTTATTAGTGAACATAAAGGCGGAAACACAGTGTACCTCAGAAGTGAGGTGATTGGTTTATTTCTTTTGTATGGTGGCGAGTTCACTTTATAGACCCTAGAGTTCTGTGTGGTATGCTCTGCATCATCTGTGCCTGTGTGTTTATAATATTTGAACCACCCCTCTCTCTGTACAGCTGAACTTCACAATGCACAGCCTACAAATACACAATTTAGTTTCAGGTCTATTCTTAAGCCTTATCTTATTTATTAATCCCAGTGCACTCTTTATCAGTGAATTCCTAGGGCATGTGACCACTAAACCTCCCCACAGGCTTCTTACTGAAATTCCTTTTCCTTCCTAAGAAGTCCAGTTTAATTGAATATGGCTGGCCTAAAGGTATGAGACCTTGAATCCCATCGGCAATCTTTCTTTACCATGTAATCCACATACAGTATGATTTAAGCCACTTCATAAGTTTTGTCTATTTAAGTACATTATCCCCTAGAGATTTAATTTTCTTCTAAGAGGGAAGTTGCTCTTTTGCCCCTTAATTGAATGTGTAGATAAGATGTGATTTAGCTTTCTAGGGTAACGTTACATTTCTTTTGGAGAGACAACTTCCACAATTGATTCCCTGTATATAGCTAAAACTGTGAAATATTACCCATAAGAAGAAAGATGCTACAGGAATGAAAGCATCCCAAGTCACTACTTTACTTGTATCTTAAAAAAATAAGGGATACTGTCATTACAATATAATTTCTGCATTTATTAATTATTACTTATTAATTTCCACATTTGTCAACCTTTATTAAGTTTGTATCAAGCAATGTACAAGGCAGTGCAAATACAAAGATGAAGTGAGATACTTGTCTTAAGGAAACTAAAAATATATTGATTTCATTAATTCAACCTTTACTTAATTTCCCATATAACCATAGGTCAGGTGAATAATGATGCATTGTATCCTTTTATAGTATGGTATATTTCACTAATGAATTTTTAAAAATGGCTATCTACTGGACTCATTCACTTAAGTATTTAACTGATTTTTTTGAGCACCTACTGGGTGCTAGAAGAAAAGATGCACAAAAATTTTTAGTAAATACATAGCTCATACTTAGAAAGCCTGGATGTGTGGCAATCAGATATTCTTTTAAAAGAAAACATACTGCATAGAGTGCAGTCAGCTGATAGGCTCCTGAGACAGTGCCCCTTGGAATCTATATCAGCACTGAGCTGCAGATGGACAGTTCTAGCCAGTGACTAAGCAGTCCAAGAAAGTAGAGTATATCCATTTCTGCCCAATACATAACTCCTCTAACAACCTTGTACTGAATTCCTCTGACAGTCTTGCACATTGCTTGATACAAACAATGGACCTCTCTCTTGGTTGGCTGAAAATTTCCCTGAGGACTTTTGTCTCCAGCTCTTGTTTAATTCTCCTTCCTTTCTCTTTTCCTCCCACGCATGTCAGATCTGCACTGTGGTCTGAAGTCATCCCTCATGTACGCCTGCACCTTCTTTCTTTCATCTTTCACAGGCAATGCCCTCAATTCATTTCTTGTGCTTCTAACTTTGTATTGGTGCTTGCTTCCAGGAAGACCTGAACTGACACAGATGTTGATAAGTACAATTAAAAAAGAAAGAAAGAAGGAAGGAAAGAAAGAAAGAAGGAAAGAGAAAAAAGAAAAGAAAGAATGGAAAAATAAAACACTTGGCATCATGAAAGTGGGAGGTGATTTGCGTATGGGAAAGAGAAAAGCTAGCAATTTTAAAGTACGATAAGAGAAGTCTCTCAGAAAAGTTGACTTTTTAAAGAAAAGTCTCAAAAAAAGGAATGATCTATGTGGATATCAAGGCAGAGGAACCTGCCGGTGAAACTGTGCTTAGATGAGAATGAACTGTATCGGTCTTTTCTCTCAAAGTGATGTAATGCTACTCTGAAAAGGTATGCAAGGTCTTCATGCAGGTTTAGGATGATAAAAAAGGGCAGCAGGCTCTTCACTTATCACTGAGAAAGGCTTAATCAAGAAGGATGATTCCATGAGTTCCTGCAATGGTATGAAAGCCACAGTTCTCAAGATGTGGAGTCAGAGATGATGTTCCCATCCACCATTCAGCACTTCAATGAAGTCACAATTGTAGGAAAGAAACAAGCCAGTGAAAATGGCTCTGCATGTATTTTTATAGTTGAAGAAGTGTACTAAAA